>JAKRYI020000185.1:0-31472 GCA_022379115.2 Bauhinia variegata | reverse complement strand
TCCTTGGTTCCAAACTTTATCAAAGGGTTTAATGTGTCATATTACATGAACCTATGCTTGACATTTGGCTTCGGTCAACTTTGAAGCTAGTCGAAACGAAGAAAGACCAAAATGGACGAACTTGGTTAAGTTGGATGATTCTTGGACCAAATCTCTCTTCCTTGGTTCCAAACTTTATCAAAGGGTTTAATGTGTCATATTACATGAACTTATGCTTGACATTTGGCTTCGGTCAACTTTGAAGCTAGTCGAAACGAAGAAAGACCAAAATGGACGAACTTGCTTAAGTGGATGATTCTTGGACCAAATCCTCTTCCTTGGTTCCAAACATTATGAAAGTTTAATGTGTCATATTACACAATCTATGCTTGACATTTGGCTTCGGTCAACTTTGAAGCTAGTCGAAAAGAAGAAAGACCAAAATGGACGAACTTGGTTAAGTTGGATGATTCTTGGACCAAATCTCTCTCCTTGGTCCAAACTTATCAAAGGGTTTAAGTGTCATATTACATGAACCTATGCTTGACATTTGGCTTCGGTCAACTTTGAAGCTAGTCGAAATGAAGAAAGACCAAAATGGACGAACTGGTTAAGTTGGATGATTCTTGGACCAAATCTCTCTTCCTTGGTTCCAAACTTTATCAAAGGGTTTAATGTGTCATATTACATCAATCTATGCTTGACATTTGGCTTCGGTCAACTTTGAAGCTAGTCGAAACGAAGAAAGACCAAAATGACGAACTGGTTAAGTTGGATGATTCTTGGACAAATCTCTCTTCCTTGGTTCCAAACTTATCAAGGGTTTATTGTCATATTACATGAACTATGCTTGACATTTGGCTTCGGTCAACTTTGAAGCTAGTCGAAACGAAGAAAGACCAAAATGGACGAACTTGGTTAAGTTGGATGATTCTTGGACCAAATCCATCTTCCTTGGTTCCAAACTTTATCAAAGGTTTTAATGTGTCATATTACATCAACCTATGCTTGACATTTGGCTTCATCAACTTTGAAGCTAGTCGAAATGAAGAAAGACCAAAATGGACGAACTGGGTTAAGTTGGATGATTCTTGGACCAAATCTCTCTTCCTTGGTTCCAAATTTATCAAAGGGTTTAATGTGTCATATTACATCAATCTATGCTTGACATTTGGCTTCGGTCAACTTTGAAGCTAGTCGAAATGAAGAAAGACCAAAATGGACGAACTTAGCCAAGTTGGATGATTCTTGGACCAATCTTCTTGTTGGTTCAAATTTCTCCACAGGTTTTATTGTGTCATATTACATCAATCTATGCTTGACATTTGGCTTCGTCAACTTTGAAGCTAGTCGAAACGAAGAAAGACCAAAATGGACGAACTTGGTTAAGTTGGATGATTCTTGGACCAAATCTCTCTTCCTTGGTTCCAAACTTTATCAAAGGGTTTAATGTGTCATATTACATGAACCTATGCTTGACATTTGGCTTCGGTCAACTTTGAAGCTAGTCGAAACGAAGAAAGACCAAAATGGACGAACTTGGTTAAGTTGGATGATTCTTGGACCAAATCTCTCTTCCTTGGTTCCAAACTTTATCAAAGGGTTTAATGTGTCATATTACATGAACCTATGCTTGACATTTGGCTTCGGTCAACTTTGAACTAGTAGAACGAAGAAAGACCAAAATGGACGAACTTGGTTAAGTTGGATGATTCTTGACCAAATCCTCTTCCTTGGTTCCAAACTTATCAAAGGTTTAATGTGTCATATTACATCAATCTATGCTTGACATTTGGCTTCGGTCAACTTTGAAGCTAGTCGAAATGAAGAAAGACCAAAATGGACGAACTTGGTTAAGTTGGATGATTCTTGGACCAAATCTCTCTTCCTTGGTTCCAACTTCATCAAAGGTTTATTGTGTCATATTACATCAATCTATGCTTGACATTTGGCTTCGGTCAACTTTGAAGCTAGTCGAAACGAAGAAAGACCAAAATGGACGAACTTGGTTAAGTTGGATGATTCTTGGACCCAAATCTCTCTTCCTTGGTCCAAACTTTATCAAAGGGTTTAATGTGTCATATTACATCAATCTATGCTTGACATTTGGCTTCGGTCAACTTTGAAGCTAGTCGAAACGAAGAAAGACCAAAATGGACGAACTTGTTAAGTTGGATGATTCTTGGACCAAATCTCTCTTCCTTGGTTCCAAACTTTATCAAAGGGTTTAATGTGTCATATTACATCAATCTATGCTTGACATTTGGCTTCAGTCAACTTTGAAGCTAGTCGAAACGAAGAAAGACCAAAATGGACGAACTTAGTTACTTGGATGATTCTTGGACCAAATCTCTCTTTGTTGGTCTCAAATTTCTCCACATATTTATTGTGTCATATTACATCAATCTATGCTTGACATTTGGCTTCGATCAACTTTGAAGCTAGTCGAAAGGAAGAAAGACCAAAATGGACGAACTTGGTTAAGTTGGATGATTCTTTGACCAAATCTCTCTTCCTTGGTTCCAAACTTCATCAAAGGTTTAATGTGTCATATTACATGAACCTATGCTTGACATTTGGCTTCGGTCAACTTTGAAGCTAGTCGAAACGAAGAAAGACCAAAATGGACGAACTTGGTTAAGTTGGATGATTCTTGGACCAAATCCATCGTCCTTGGTTCCAAACTTTATCAAAGGTTTTCATGTGTCATATTACATCAATCTATGCTTGACATTTGGCTTCAGTCAACTTTGAAGCTAGTCGAAACGAAGAAAGTCCAAAATGGACGAACTTAGTTAACTTGGATGATTCTTGGACCAAATCTCTCTTTGTTGGTCCAAATTCTCACATTATTTATTGTGTCATATTACATCAATCTATGCTTGACATTTGGCTTCGGTAAACTTTGAAGCTAGTCGAAACGAAGAAAGACCAAAATGGACGAACTTGGTTAAGTTGGATGATTCTTGGACCAAATCCTCTTCCTTGGTTCCAAACTTCATCAAAGGGTTTAATGTGTCATATTACATAATCTATGCTTGACATTTGGCTTCGGTTAACTTTGAAGCTAGTCGAAATGAAGAAAGACCAAAATGGACGAACTTGGTTAAGTTGGATGATTCTTGGACCAAATCTCTCTTCCTTGGTCCAAACTTCTTCAAAGGGTTTAATGTGTCATATTACATCAATCTATGCTTGACATTTGCTTCGTTAACTTTGAAGCTAGTCGAAACGAAGAAAGACCAAAATGGACGAACTTGGTTAAGTTGGATGATTCTTGACCAAATCTCTCTTCCTTGGTTCCAAACTTTATCAAAGGGTTTAATGTGTCATATTACATGAACCTATGCTTGACATTTGGCTTCGGTCAACTTTGAAGCTAGTCGAAACGAAGAAAGACCAAAATGGACGAACTTGGTTAAGTTGGATGATTCTTAAACCAAATCCTCTTCCTTGGTTCCAAACTTTATCAAAGGGTTTAATGTGTCATATTACATCAATCTATGCTTGACATTTGGCTTTGTCAACTTTGAAGCTAGTCGAAACGAAGAAAGACCAAAATGGACGAACTTAGCCAATTGGATGATTCTTGGACCAAATCTCTCTTTGTTGGTCTCAAATTTCTCCACATTGTTTATTGTGTCATATTACATCAATCTATGCTTGACATTTGGCTTCGGTCAACTTTGAAGCTAGTCGAAACGAAGAAAGACCAAAATGGACGAACTTGGTTAAGTTGGATGATTCTTGGACCAAATCTCTCTTCCTTGGTTCCAAACTTCATCAAAGGTTTTAATGTGTCATATTACATGAACCTATGCTTGACATTTGGCTTCGGTCAACTTTGAAGCTAGTCGAAACGAAGAAAGACCAAAATGGACGAACTTGTTTAAGTTGGATGATTCTTTCACCAAATCCATCTTCCTTGGTTCCAAACTTTATCAAAGGGTTTAATGTGTCATATTACATCAATCTATGCTTGACATTTGGCTTCGGTCAACTTTGAAGCTAGTCGAAATGAAGAAAGACCCAAATGGACGAACTTAGCCAACTTGGATGATTCTTGGACCAAATCTCTCTTTGTTGGTCTCAAATTTCTCCACATTGTTTATTGTGTCATATTACATCAATCTATGCTTGACATTTGGCTTCGGTCAACTTTGAAGCTAGTCGAAACGAAGAAAGACCAAAATGGACGAACTTGGTTAAGTTGGATGATTCTTGGACCAAATCTCTCTTCCTTGGTTCCAAACTTATCAAAGGGTTTATTGTGTCATATTACATGAACCTATGCTTGACATTTGGCTTCGGTCAACTTTGAAGCTAGTCGAAACGAAGAAAGACCAAAATGGACGAACTTGGTTAAGTTGGATGATTCTTGCACCAAATCCATCTTCCTTGGTTCCAAACTTTATCAAGGGTTTAATGTGTCATATTACATCAATCTATGCTTGACATTTGGCTTTAGTCAACTTTGAAGCTAGTCGAAACGAAGAAAGACCAAAATGGACGAACTTGCCAAGTTGGATGATTCTTGGACCAAATCTCTCTTTGTTGGTCTCAAATTTCTCCACATTGTTTATTGTGTCATATTACATCAATCTATGCTTGACATTTGGCTTCGGTCAACTTTGAAGCTAGTCGAAACGAAGAAAGACCAAAATGGACGAACTTGGTTAAGTTGGATGATTCTTGGACCAAATCTCTCTTCCTTGGTTCCAAACTTCATCAAAGGTTTAATGTGTCATATTACATCAATCTATGCTTGACATTTGCTTCGGTCAACTTTGAAGCTAGTCGAAACGAAGAAAGACCAAAATGGACGAACTTGGTTAAGTTGGATGATTCTTGGACCAAATCTCTCTTCCTTGGTTCCAAACTTCATCAAAGGGTTTAATGTGTCATATTACATGAACTATGCTTGACATTTGGCTTCGGTCAACTTTGAAGCTAGTCGAAACGAAGAAAGACCAAAATGGACGAACTTTTTAAGTTGGATGATTCTTGGACCAAATCCATCTTCCTTGGTTCCAAACTTTATCAAAGGGTTTAATGTGTCATATTACATCAATCTATGCTTGACATTTGGCTTCGGTCAACTTTGAAGCTAGTCGAAATGAAGAAAGACCAAATGGACGAACTTAGTTAACTTGGATGATTCTTGGACCAAATCTCTCTTTGTTGGTCTCAAATTTCTCCACATTGTTTATTGTGTCATATTACATCAATCTATGCTTGACATTTGGCTTCGGTCAACTTTGAAGCTAGTCGAAACGAAGAAAGACCAAAATGGACGAACTTGGTTAAGTTGGATGATTCTTGGACCAAATCTCTCTTCCTTGGTTCCAAACTTATCAAAGGGTTTAATGTGTCATATTACATGAACCTATGCTTGACATTTGGCTTCGGTAAACTTTGAAGCTAGTCGAAACGAAGAAAGACCAAAATGGACGAACTTGGTTAAGTTGGATGATTCTTGGACCAAATCCATCTTCCTTGGTTCCAAACTTTATCAAAGGGTTTAATGTGTCATATTACCAATCTATGCTTGACATTTGGCTTCGTTAACTTTGAAGCTAGTCGAAATGAAGAAAGACCAAAATGGACGAACTTTGTTAAGTTGGATGATTCTTGGACCAAATCTCTCTTCCTTGGTTCCAAACTTCATCAAAGGGTTTAATGTGTCATATTACATCAATCTATGCTTGACATTTGCTTCGGTCAACTTTGAAGCTAGTCGAAACGAAGAAAGACCAAAATGGACGAACTTGGTTAAGTTGGATGATTCTTGGACCAAATCTCTCTTCCTTGGTTCCAAACTTTATCAAAGGTTTAATGTGTCATATTACATGAATCTATGCTTGACATTTGGCTTCGGTCAACTTTGAAGCTAGTCGAAACGAAGAAAGACCAAAATGGACGAACTTGGTTAAGTTGGATGATTCTTGGACCAAATCTCTCTCCTTGGTTCCAAACTTTATCAAAGGGTTTAATGTGTCATATTACATCAATCTATGCTTGACATTTGGCTTCGGTCAACTTTGAAGCTAGTCGAAACGAAGAAAGACCAAAATGGACGAACTTAGTTAAGTTGGATGATTCTTGGACCAAATCTCTCTTTATTGGTCTCAAATTTCTCCACATGGTTTATTGTGTCATATTACATCAATCTATGCTTGACATTTGGCTTCGGCAACTTTGAAGCTAGTCGAAAGGAAGAAAGACCAAAATGGACGAACTTGGTTAAGTTGGATGATTCTTGGACCAAATCTCTCTTCCTTGGTTCCAAACTTCATCAAAGGGTTTAATGTGTCATATTACATCAATCTATGCTTGACATTTGCTTCGGTCAACTTTGAAGCTAGTCGAAACGAAGAAAGACCAAAATGGACGAACTTGGTTAAGTTGGATGATTCTTGGACCAAATCTCTCTCCTTGGTTCCAAACTTTATCAAAGGGTTTAATGTGTCATATTACATCAATCTATGCTTGACATTTGGCTTCGGTCAACTTTGAAGCTAGTCGAAACGAAGAAAGACCAAAATGGACGAACTTGCTTAAGTTGGATGATTCTTGGACCAAATCTCTCTTCCTTGGTTCCAAACTTTATCAAAGGGTTTAATGTGTCATATTACATCAATCTATGCTTGACATTTGGCTTCGGTCAACTTTGAAGCTAGTCGAAACAAAGAAAGACCAAAATGGACGAACTTGTTAAGTTGGATGATTCTTGGACCAAATCTCTCTTTCTTGGTCTCAAATTCTCCACATGGTTTATTGTGTCATATTACATCAATCTATGCTTGACATTTGGCTTCGGTCAACTTTGAAGCTAGTCGAAACGAAGAAAGACCAAAATGGACGAACTTGGTTAAGTTGGATGATTCTTGGACCAAATCTCTCTTCCTTGGTTCCAAACTTCATCAAAGGGTTTAATGTGTCATATTACATCAATCTATGCTTGACATTTGGCTTCGGTCAACTTTGAAGCTAGTCGAAACGAAGAAAGACCAAAATGGACGAACTTGGTTAAGTTGGATGATTCTTGGACCAAATCTCTCTTCCTTGTTCCAAACTTCATCAAAGGGTTTAATGTGTCATATTACATGAACATATGCTTGACATTTGGCTTCGGTCAACTTTGAAGCTAGTCGAAATGAAGAAAGACCAAAATGGACGAACTTGGTTAAGTTGGATGATTCTTGCACCAAATCCTTTTCTTGGTTCCAAACTTTATCAAATGGTTTAATGTGTCATATTACATCAATCTATGCTTGACATTTGGCTTCGGTCAACTTTGAAGCTAGTCGAAACGAAGAAAGACCAAAATGGACGAACTTGGTTAAGTTGGATGATTCTTGGACCAAATCTCTCTTCCTTGGTTCCAAACTTTATCAAAGGGTTTAATGTGTCATATTACATCAACCTATGCTTGACATTTGGTTCGGTCAACTTGAAGCTAGTCGAACGAAAAAAGACCAAAATGGACGAACTTGGTTAAGTTGGATGATTCTTGGACCAAATCCTCTTCCTTGGTTCCAAACTTTATCAAAGGGTTTAATGTGTCATATTACATCAATCTATGCTTGACATTTGGCTTCGGTCAACTTTGAAGCTAGTCGAAATGAAGAAAGACCAAAATGGACGAACTTGGTTAAGTTGGATGATTCTTGGACCAAATCTCTCTTCCTTGGTTTCCAAATTTACCAAATGGTTTAATGTGTCATATTACATCAATCTATGCTTGACATTTGGCTTCGGTCAACTTTGAAGCTAGTCGAAACGAAGAAAGACCAAAATGGACGAACTTAGCAACTTGGATGATTCTTGGACCAAATCTCTCTTTGTTGGTCTCAAATTCCTCACATTGTTTATTGTGTCATATTACATCAATCTATGCTTGACATTTGGCTTCGGTCAACTTTGAAGCTAGTCGAAACGAAGAAAGACCAAAATGGACGAACTTGGTTAAGTTGGATGATTCTTGGACCAAATCTCTCTTCCTTGGTTCCAAACTTTATCAAAGGGTTTAATGTGTCATATTACATCAACCTATGCTTGACATTTGGCTTCGGTCAACTTTGAAGCTAGTCGAAACGAAGAAAGACCAAAATGGACGAACTTGGTTAAGTTGGATGATTCTTGGACCAAATCTCTCTTCCTTGGTTCCAAACTTCATCAAAGGGTTTAATGTGTCATATTACATCATCTATGCTTGACATTTGGCTTCGGTCAACTTTGAAGCTAGTCGAAATGAAGAAAGACCAAAATGGACGAACTTGGTTAAGTTGGATGATTCTTGCACCAAATCCTTTTCCTTGGTTCCAAACTTTATCAAAGGGTTTAATGTGTCATATTACATCAATCTATGCTTGACATTTGGCTTCGGTCAACTTTGAAGCTAGTCGAAATGAAGAAAGACCAAAATGGACGAACTTGGTTAAGTTGGATGATTCTTGGACCAAATCTCTCTTCCTTGTTCCAAACTTCATCAAAGGGTTTAATGTGTCATATTACATCAATCTATGCTTGACATTTGGTTTCGGTCAACTTTGAAGCTAGTCGAAACGAAGAAAGACCAAAATGGACGAACTTGGTTAAGTTGGATGATTCTTGGACCAAATCCTCTTCCTTGGTTCCAAACTTTATCAAAGGGTTTAATGTGTCATATTACATCAATCTATGCTTGACATTTGGCTTCGGTCAACTTTGAAGCTAGTCGAAATGAAGAAAGACCAAAATGGACGAACTTGGTTAAGTTGGATGATTCTTAGACCAAATCTCTCTTCCTTGGTTTCCAAATTTACCAAATGGTTTAATGTGTCATATTACATCAATCTATGCTTGACATTTGGCTTCGGTCAACTTTGAAGCTAGTCGAAACGAAGAAAGACCAAAATGGACGAACTTAGCCAACTTGGATGATTCTTGGACCAAATCTCTCTTTGTTGGTCTCAAATTCCTCACATTGTTTATTGTGTCATATTACATCAATCTATGCTTGACATTTGGCTTCGGTCAACTTTGAAGCTAGTCGAAAGGAAGAAAGACCAAAATGGACGAACTTGGTTAAGTTGGATGATTCTTGGACCAAATCTCTCTTCCTTGGTTCCAAACTTTATCAAAGGGTTTAATGTGTCATATTACATCAATCTATGCTTGACATTTGGCTTCGGTCAACTTTGAAGCTAGTCGAAACGAAGAAAGACCAAAATGGACGAACTTGGTTAAGTTGGATGATTCTTGGACCAAATCTCTCTTCCTTGGTTCCAAACTTCATCAAAGGGTTTAATGTGTCATATTACATCAATCTATGCTTGACATTTGGCTTCGGTCAACTTTGAAGCTAGTCGAAATGAAGAAAGACCAAAATGGACGAACTTGGTTAAGTTGGATGATTCTTGGACCAAATCCTTTTCCTGGTTCCAAACTTTATCAAAGGGTTTAATGTGTCATATTACATCAATCTATGCTTGACATTTGGCTTCGGTCAACTTTGAAGCTAGTCGAAATGAAGAAAGACCAAAATGGACGAACTTGGTTAAGTTGGATGATTCTTGGACCAAATCTCTCTTCCTTGTTCCAAACTTCATCAAAGGGTTTAATGTGTCATATTACATCAATCTATGCTTGACATTTGGCTTCGGTCAACTTTGAAGCTAGTCGAAATGAAGAAAGACCAAAATGGACGAACTTGGTTAAGTTGGATGATTCTTGGACCAAATCCTCTTCCTTGGTTCCAAACTTTATCAAAGGGTTTAATGTGTCATATTACATCAATCTATGCTTGACATTTGGCTTCGGTCAACTTTGAAGCTAGTCGAAATGAAGAAAGACCAAAATGGACGAACTTGGTTAAGTTGGATGATTCTTGGACCAAATCTCTCTTCCTTGGTTCCAAATTTTATCAAGGGTTTAATGTGTCATATTACATCAACTATGCTTGACATTTGGCTTCGGTAACTTTGAAGC
Source organism: Bauhinia variegata (assembly GCA_022379115.2). NCBI lineage: Eukaryota > Viridiplantae > Streptophyta > Magnoliopsida > Fabales > Fabaceae > Bauhinia > Bauhinia variegata. The sequence goes on along the minus strand of JAKRYI020000185.1, from coordinate 21,521 downwards.
TAGTCGAAACGAAGAAAGACCAAAATGGACGAACTTGGTTAAGTTGGATGATTCTTGGACCAAATCTCTCTTCCTTGGTTCTAAACTTTATCAAAGGGTTTAATGTGTCATATTACATCAATCTATGCTTGACATTTGGCTTCGGTCAACTTTGAAGCTAGTCGAAATGAAGAAAGACCAAAATGGACGAACTTGGTTAAGTTGGATGATTCTTGGACCAAATCTCTCTTCCTTGTGTCCAAACTTTATCAAATGGTTTAATGTGTCATATTACATCAATCTATGCTTGACATTTGGCTTCGGTCAACTTTGAAGCTAGTCGAAACGAAGAAAGACCAAAATGGACGAACTTGGTTAAGTTGGATGATTCTTGGACCAAATCCTCTTCCTTGGTTCTAAACTTCATCAAAGGGTTTAATGTGTCATATTACATCAATCTATGCTTGACATTTGGCTTGGTCAACTTTGAAGCTAGTCGAAACGAAGAAAGACCAAAATGGACGAACTTGGTTAAGTTGGATGATTCTTGGACCAAATCTCTCTTCCTTGGTTTCCAAATTTATCAAAGGGTTTAATGTGTCATATTACATCAATCTATGCTTGACATTTGGCTTCGGTCAACTTTGAAGCTAGTCGAAACGAAGAAAGACCAAATGGACGAACTTGGTTAACTTGGATGATTCTTGGACCAAATCTCTCTTTGTTGGTCTCAAATTTCTCCACATTGTTTATTGTGTCATATTACATCAATCTATGCTTGACATTTGGCTTCGTTCAACTTTGAAGCTAGTCGAAACGAAGAAAGACCAAAATGGACGAACTTGGCCAACTTGGATGATTCTTGGACCAAATCTCTCTTTGTTGGTCTCAAACTTCTCCACATGGTTTATTGTGTCATATTACATCAATCTATGCTTGACATTTGGCTTCGGTCAACTTTGAAGCTAGTCGAAATGAAGAAAGACCAAAATGGACGAACTTGGTTAAGTTGGATGATTCTTGGACCAAATCTCTCTTCCTTGGTTCCAACTTTATCAAAGGGTTTAATGTGTCATATTACATCAATCTATGCTTGACATTTGGCTTCGGTCAACTTTGAAGCTAGTCGAAACGAAGAAAGACCAAAATGGACGAACTTGGTTAAGTTGGATGATTCTTGGACCAAATCTCTCTTTGTTGGTCTCAACTTTCTCCACAGGGTTTATTGTGTCATATTACATCAATCTATGCTTGACATTTGGCTTCGGTCAACTTTGAAGCTAGTCGAAACGAAGAAAGACCAAAATGGACGAACTTGGTTAAGTTGGATGATTCTTGGACCAAATCTTCTTCCTTGGTTCCAAATTTTCCAAATGGTTTAATGTGTCATATTACATCAATCTATGCTTGACATTTGGCTTGGTCAACTTTGAAGCTAGTCGAAACGAAGAAAGACCAAAATGGACGAACTTGCCAAGTTGGATGATTCTTGGACCAAATCTCTCTTTGTTGGTCTCAAATTCTCCACATGGTTTATTGTGTCATATTACATCAATCTATGCTTGACATTTGGCTTCGGTCAACTTTGAAGCTAGTCGAAAGGAAGAAAGACCAAAATGGACGAACTTGGTTAAGTTGGATGATTCTTGGACCAAATCTCTCTTCCTTGGTTCCAAACTTTATCAAAGGGTTTAATGTGTCATATTACATCAATCTATGCTTGACATTTGGCTTCGGTTAACTTTGAAGCTAGTCGAAACGAAGAAAGACCAAAATGGACGAACTTGGTTAAGTTGGATGATTCTTGGACCAAATCTCTCTTCCTTGGTTCCAACTTCATCAAAGGGTTTAATGTGTCATATTACATCAATCTATGCTTGACATTTGGCTTCGGTCAACTTTGAAGCTAGTCGAAATGAAGAAAGACCAAAATGGACGAACTTGGTTAAGTTGGATGATTCTTGGACCAAATCTCTTTTCCTTGGTTCCAAACTTTATCAAAGGGTTTAATGTGTCATATTACATCAATCTATGCTTGACATTTGGCTTCGGTCAACTTTGAAGCTAGTCGAAATGAAGAAAGACCAAAATGGACGAACTTGGTTAAGTTGGATGATTCTTGGACCAAATCTCTCTTCCTTGTTCCAAACTTCATCAAAGGTTTAATGTGTCATATTACATCAATCTATGCTTGACATTTGGCTTCGGTCAACTTTGAAGCTAGTCGAAATGAAGAAAGACCAAAATGGACGAACTTGGTTAAGTTGGATGATTCTTGGACCAAATCCTCTTCCTTGGTTCCAAACTTTATCAAAGGGTTTAATGTGTCATATTACATCAATCTATGCTTGACATTTGGCTTCGGTCAACTTTGAAGCTAGTCGAAACGAAGAAAGACCAAAATGGACGAACTTGGTTAAGTTGGATGATTCTTGGACCAAATCTCTCTTCTTGTTTCCAAACTTTATCAAAGGGTTTAATGTGTCATATTACATCAATCTATGCTTGACATTTGGCTTCGGTCAACTTTGAAGCTAGTCGAAACGAAGAAAGACCAAAATGGACGAACTTGGTTAAGTTGGATGATTCTTGGACAAAATCCTCTTCCTTGGTTCCAAATTTTATCACAGGGTTTAATGTGTCATATTACATCAATCTATGCTTGACATTTGGCTTCGGTCAACTTTGAAGCTAGTCGAAACGAAGAAAGACCAAAATGGACGAACTTGGTTAAGTTGGATGATTCTTGGACCAAATCTCTCTTCCTTGTTCCAAACTTTATCAAAGGGTTTATTGTGTCATATTACATCAATCTATGCTTGACATTTGGCTTCGGTCAACTTTGAAGCTAGTCGAAACGAAGAAAGACCAAAATGGACGAACTTGGTTAAGTTGGATGATTCTTGGACCAAATCTCTCTTCCTTGGTTCCAAACTTTTCAAAGGGTTTAATGTGTCATATTACATCAATCTATGCTTGACATTTGGCTTCGGTCAACTTTGAAGCTAGTCGAAATGAAGAAAGACCAAAATGGACGAACTTGGTTAAGTTGGATGATTCTTGGACCAAATCTCTCTTCCTTGGTTCCAACTTTTATCAAAGGGTTTAATGTGTCATATTACATCAATCTATGCTTGACATTTGGCTTCGGTCAACTTTGAAGCTAGTCGAAATAAAGAAAGACCAAAATGGACGAACTTGGTTAAGTTGGATGATTCTTGGACCAAATCTCTCTTCCTTGGTTCCAAACTTTATCAAAGGGTTTAATTGTGTCATATTACATCAATCTATGCTTGACATTTGGCTTCGGTCAACTTTGAAGCTAGTCGAAATGAAGAAAGACCAAAATGGACGAACTTGGTTAAGTTGGATGATTCTTGGACCAAATCTCTCTTCCTTGGCTCCTTTATCAAATGGTTTAATGTGTCATATTACATCAATCTATGCTTGACATTTGGCTTCGGTCAACTTTGAAGCTAGTCGAAACGAAGAAAGACCAAAATGGACGAACTTTGTTAAGTTGGATGATTCTTGGACCAAATCTCTCTTCCTTGGTTCTAAACTTTATCAAAGGGTTTAATGTGTCATATTACATCAATCTATGCTTGACATTTGGCTTCGGTCAACTTTGAAGCTAGTCGAAATGAAGAAAGACCAAAATGGACGAACTTGGTTAAGTTGGATGATTCTTGGACCAAATCTCTCTTCTTGGGTCCAAACTTTATCAAATGGTTTAATGTGTCATATTACATCAATCTATGCTTGACATTTGGCTTCGGTCAACTTTGAAGCTAGTCGAAACGAAGAAAGACCAAAATGGACGAACTTGGTTAAGTTGGATGATTCTTGGACCAAATCATCTTCCTTGGTTCTAAACTTCTCAAAGGGTTTAATGTGTCATATTACATCAATCTATGCTTGACATTTGGCTTGGTCAACTTTGAAGCTAGTCGAAACGAAGAAAGACCAAAATGGACGAACTTGGTTAAGTTGGATGATTCTTGGACCAAATCTCTCTTCCTTGGTTTCCAAATTTATCAAAGTGTTTAATGTGTCATATTACATCAATCTATGCTTGACATTTGGCTTCGGTCAACTTTGAAGCTAGTCGAAACGAAGAAAGACCAAAATGGACGAACTTGGTTAACTTGGATGATTCTTGGACCAAATCTCTCTTTGTTGGTCTCAAACTTCTCCACATGGTTTATTGTGTCATATTACATCAATCTATGCTTGACATTTGGCTTCGGTCAACTTTGAAGCTAGTCGAAACGAAGAAAGACCAAAATGGACGAACTTGGTTAAGTTGGATGATTCTTGGACCAAATCTCTCTTCCTTGGTTCCAAACTTATCAAAGGGTTTAATGTGTCATATTACATCAATCTATGCTTGACATTTGGCTTCGGTCAACTTTGAAGCTAGTCGAAACGAAGAAAGACCAAAATGGACGAACTTGGTTAATTGGATGATTCTTGGACCAAATCTCTCTTTGTTGGTCTCAAACTTCTTCACAGGGTTTATTGTGTCATATTACATCAATCTATGCTTGACATTTGGCTTCGGTCAACTTTGAAGCTAGTCGAAAGGAAGAAAGACCAAAATGGACGAACTTGGTTAAGTTGGATGATTCTTGGACCAAATCTCTCTTCCTTGGTCTCCAAACTTTCCAAATGGTTTAATGTGTCATATTACATCAATCTATGCTTGACATTTGGCTTCGGTCAACTTTGAAGCTAGTCGAAACGAAGAAAGACCAAATGGACGAACTTGCCAACTTGGATGATTCTTGGACCAAATCTCTCTTTGTTGGTCTCAAATTCTCCACATGGTTTATTGTGTCATATTACATCAATCTATGCTTGACATTTGGCTTCGGTCAACTTTGAAGCTAGTCGAAAGGAAGAAAGACCAAAATGGACGAACTTGGTTAAGTTGGATGATTCTTGGACCAAATCTCTCTTCCTTGGTTCCAAACTTTATCAAAGGGTTTAATGTGTCATATTACATCAATCTATGCTTGACATTTGGCTTCGGTCAACTTTGAAGCTAGTCGAAACGAAGAAAGACCAAAATGGACGAACTTGGTTAAGTTGGATGATTCTTGGACCAAATCTCTCTTCCTTGGTTCCAAACTTCTCAAATGGTTTAATGTGTCATATTACATCAATCTATGCTTGACATTTGGCTTCGGTCAACTTTGAAGCTAGTCGAAATGAAGAAAGACCAAAATGGACGAACTTGGTTAAGTTGGATGATTCTTGGACCAAATCCTTTCCTTGGTTCCAAACTTTATCAAAGGTTTAATGTGTCATATTACATCAATCTATGCTTGACATTTGGCTTCGGTCAACTTTGAAGCTAGTCGAAAATGAAGAAAGACCAAAATGGACGAACTTGGTTAAGTTGGATGATTCTTGGACCAAATCTCTCTTCCTTGGTTCCAAACTTCTCAAAGGGTTATGTGTCATATTACATCAATCTATGCTTGACATTTGGCTTCGGTCAACTTTGAAGCTAGTCGAAACGAAGAAAGAAAAATGGACGAACTTTGTTAACTTGGATGATTCTTGGACCAAATCTCTCTTTGTTGGTCTCAAACTTCTCCACATGGTTTATTGTGTCATATTACATCAATCTATGCTTGACATTTGGCTTCGGTCAACTTTGAAGCTAGTCGAAACAAAGAAAGACCAAAATGGACGAACTTGGTTAAGTTGGATGATTCTTGGACCAAATCTCTCTTCCTTGGTTCCAAACTTTATCAAATGGTTTAATGTGTCATATTACATCAATCTATGCTTGACATTTGGCTTCGGTCAACTTTGAAGCTAGTCGAAATGAAGAAAGACCAAAATGGACGAACTTGGTTAAGTTGGATGATTCTTGGACCAAATCTCTTTTCCTTGGTTCCAAACTTTATCAAATGGTTTAATGTGTCATATTACATCAATCTATGCTTGACATTTGGCTTCGGTCAACTTTGAAGCTAGTCGAAACGAAGAAAGACCAAAATGGACGAACTTGGTTAAGTTGGATGATTCTTGGACCAAATCTCTCTTTGTTGGTCTCAAACTTCTCCACATGGTTTATTGTGTCATATTACATCAATCTATGCTTGACATTTGGCTTCGGTCAACTTTGAAGCTAGTCGAAATGAAGAAAGACCAAAATGGACGAACTTGGTTAAGTTGGATGATTCTTGGACCAAATCTCTCTTTGTTGGTCTCAAACTTCTCCACATGGTTTATTGTGTCATATTACATCAATCTATGCTTGACATTTGGCTTCGGTCAACTTTGAAGCTAGTCGAAATGAAGAAAGACCAAAATGGACGAACTTGGTTAAGTTGGATGATTCTTGGACCAAATCTCTCTTTGTTGGTCTCAAACTTCTCCACATGGTTTATTGTGTCATATTACATCAATCTATGCTTGACATTTGGCTTCGGTCAACTTTGAAGCTAGTCGAAATGAAAAAAGACCAAAATGGACGAACTTGGTTAAGTTGGATGATTCTTGGACCAAATCTCTCTTTGTTGGTCTCAAACTTCTCCACATGGTTTATTGTGTCATATTACATCAATCTATGCTTGACATTTGGCTTCGGTCAACTTTGAAGCTAGTCGAAACGAAGAAAGACCAAAATGGACGAACTTGGTTAAGTTGGATGATTCTTGGACCAAATCTCTCTTTGTTGGTCTCAAACTTCTCCACATGGTTTATTGTGTCATATTACATCAATCTATGCTTGACATTTGGCTTCGGTCAACTTTGAAGCTAGTCGAAATGAAGAAAGACCAAAATGGACGAACTTGGTTAAGTTGGATGATTCTTGGACCAAATCTCTCTTGTTGGTCTCAAACTTCTCCACATGGTTTATTGTGTCATATTACATCAATCTATGCTTGACATTTGGCTTCGGTCAACTTTGAAGCTAGTCGAAACGAAGAAAGACCAAAATGGACGAACTTGGTTAAGTTGGATGATTCTTGGACCAAATCTCTCTTTGTTGGTCTCAAACTTCTCCACATGGTTTATTGTGTCATATTACATCAATCTATGCTTGACATTTGGCTTCGGTCAACTTTGAAGCTAGTCGAAATGAAGAAAGACCAAAATGGACGAACTTGGTTAAGTTGGATGATTCTTGGACCAAATCTCTCTTCGTTGGTCTCAAACTTCTCCACATGGTTTATTGTGTCATATTACATCAATCTATGCTTGACATTTGGCTTCGGTCAACTTTGAAGCTAGTCGAAACGAAGAAAGACCAAAATGGACGAACTTGGTTAAGTTGGATGATTCTTGGACCAAATCTCTCTTTGTTGGTCTCAAACTTCTCCACATGGTTTATTGTGTCATATTACATCAATCTATGCTTGACATTTGGCTTCGGTCAACTTTGAAGCTAGTCGAAACGAAGAAAGACCAAAATGGACGAACTTGGTTAAGTTGGATGATTCTTGGACCAAATCTCTCTTCGTTGGTCTCAAACTTCTCCACATGGTTTATTGTGTCATATTACATCAATCTATGCTTGACATTTGGCTTCGGTCAACTTTGAAGCTAGTCGAAACGAAGAAAGACCAAAATGGACGAACTTGGTTAAGTTGGATGATTCTTGGACCAAATCTCTCTTCGTTGGTCTCAAACTTCTCCACATGGTTTATTGTGTCATATTACATCAATCTATGCTTGACATTTGGCTTCGGTCAACTTTGAAGCTAGTCGAAACGAAGAAAGACCAAAATGGACGAACTTGGTTAAGTTGGATGATTCTTGGACCAAATCTCTCTTCGTTGGTCTCAAACTTCTCCACATGGTTTATTGTGTCATATTACATCAATCTATGCTTGACATTTGGCTTCGGTCAACTTTGAAGCTAGTCGAAACGAAGAAAGACCAAAATGGACGAACTTGGTTAAGTTGGATGATTCTTGGACCAAATCTCTCTTCGTTGGTCTCAAACTTCTCCACATGGTTTATTGTGTCATATTACATCAATCTATGCTTGACATTTGGCTTCGGTCAACTTTGAAGCTAGTCGAAACGAAGAAAGACCAAAATGGACGAACTTGGTTAAGTTGGATGATTCTTGGACCAAATCTCTCTTCGTTGGTCTCAAACTTCTCCACATGGTTTATTGTGTCATATTACATCAATCTATGCTTGACATTTGGCTTCGGTCAACTTTGAAGCTAGTCGAAACGAAGAAAGACCAAAATGGACGAACTTGGTTAAGTTGGATGATTCTTGGACCAAATCTCTCTTCGTTGGTCTCAAACTTCTCCACATGGTTTATTGTGTCATATTACATCAATCTATGCTTGACATTTGGCTTCGGTCAACTTTGAAGCTAGTCGAAACGAAGAAAGACCAAAATGGACGAACTTGGTTAAGTTGGATGATTCTTGGACCAAATCTCTCTTCGTTGGTCTCAAACTTCTCCACATGGTTTATTGTGTCATATTACATCAATCTATGCTTGACATTTGGCTTCGGTCAACTTTGAAGCTAGTCGAAACGAAGAAAGACCAAAATGGACGAACTTGGTTAAGTTGGATGATTCTTGGACCAAATCTCTCTTCGTTGGTCTCAAACTTCTCCACATGGTTTATTGTGTCATATTACATCAATCTATGCTTGACATTTGGCTTCGGTCAACTTTGAAGCTAGTCGAAACGAAGAAAGACCAAAATGGACGAACTTGGTTAAGTTGGATGATTCTTGGACCAAATCTCTCTTCGTTGGTCTCAAACTTCTCCACATGGTTTATTGTGTCATATTACATCAATCTATGCTTGACATTTGGCTTCGGTCAACTTTGAAGCTAGTCGAAACGAAGAAAGACCAAAATGGACGAACTTGGTTAAGTTGGATGATTCTTGGACCAAATCTCTCTTCGTTGGTCTCAAACTTCTCCACATGGTTTATTGTGTCATATTACATCAATCTATGCTTGACATTTGGCTTCGGTCAACTTTGAAGCTAGTCGAAACGAAGAAAGACCAAAATGGACGAACTTGGTTAAGTTGGATGATTCTTGGACCAAATCTCTCTTCGTTGGTCTCAAACTTCTCCACATGGTTTATTGTGTCATATTACATCAATCTATGCTTGACATTTGGCTTCGGTCAACTTTGAAGCTAGTCGAAACGAAGAAAGACCAAAATGGACGAACTTGGTTAAGTTGGATGATTCTTGGACCAAATCTCTCTTCGTTGGTCTCAAACTTCTCCACATGGTTTATTGTGTCATATTACATCAATCTATGCTTGACATTTGGCTTCGGTCAACTTTGAAGCTAGTCGAAACGAAGAAAGACCAAAATGGACGAACTTGGTTAAGTTGGATGATTCTTGGACCAAATCTCTCTTCGTTGGTCTCAAACTTCTCCACATGGTTTATTGTGTCATATTACATCAATCTATGCTTGACATTTGGCTTCGGTCAACTTTGAAGCTAGTCGAAACGAAGAAAGACCAAAATGGACGAACTTGGTTAAGTTGGATGATTCTTGGACCAAATCTCTCTTCGTTGGTCTCAAACTTCTCCACATGGTTTATTGTGTCATATTACATCAATCTATGCTTGACATTTGGCTTCGGTCAACTTTGAAGCTAGTCGAAACGAAGAAAGACCAAAATGGACGAACTTGGTTAAGTTGGATGATTCTTGGACCAAATCTCTCTTCGTTGGTCTCAAACTTCTCCACATGGTTTATTGTGTCATATTACATCAATCTATGCTTGACATTTGGCTTCGGTCAACTTTGAAGCTAGTCGAAACGAAGAAAGACCAAAATGGACGAACTTGGTTAAGTTGGATGATTCTTGGACCAAATCTCTCTTCGTTGGTCTCAAACTTCTCCACATGGTTTATTGTGTCATATTACATCAATCTATGCTTGACATTTGGCTTCGGTCAACTTTGAAGCTAGTCGAAACGAAGAAAGACCAAAATGGACGAACTTGGTTAAGTTGGATGATTCTTGGACCAAATCTCTCTTCGTTGGTCTCAAACTTCTCCACATGGTTTATTGTGTCATATTACATCAATCTATGCTTGACATTTGGCTTCGGTCAACTTTGAAGCTAGTCGAAACGAAGAAAGACCAAAATGGACGAACTTGGTTAAGTTGGATGATTCTTGGACCAAATCTCTCTTCGTTGGTCTCAAACTTCTCCACATGGTTTATTGTGTCATATTACATCAATCTATGCTTGACATTTGGCTTCGGTCAACTTTGAAGCTAGTCGAAACGAAGAAAGACCAAAATGGACGAACTTGGTTAAGTTGGATGATTCTTGGACCAAATCTCTCTTTGTTGGTCTCAAACTTCTCCACATGGTTTATTGTGTCATATTACATCAATCTATGCTTGACATTTGGCTTCGGTCAACTTTGAAGCTAGTCGAAACGAAGAAAGACCAAAATGGACGAACTTGGTTAAGTTGGATGATTCTTGGACCAAATCTCTCTTCGTTGGTCTCAAACTTCTCCACATGGTTTATTGTGTCATATTACATCAATCTATGCTTGACATTTGGCTTCGGTCAACTTTGAAGCTAGTCGAAACGAAGAAAGACCAAAATGGACGAACTTGGTTAAGTTGGATGATTCTTGGACCAAATCTCTCTTCGTTGGTCTCAAACTTCTCCACATGGTTTATTGTGTCATATTACATCAATCTATGCTTGACATTTGGCTTCGGTCAACTTTGAAGCTAGTCGAAACGAAGAAAGACCAAAATGGACGAACTTGGTTAAGTTGGATGATTCTTGGACCAAATCTCTCTTCGTTGGTCTCAAACTTCTCCACATGGTTTATTGTGTCATATTACATCAATCTATGCTTGACATTTGGCTTCGGTCAACTTTGAAGCTAGTCGAAACGAAGAAAGACCAAAATGGACGAACTTGGTTAAGTTGGATGATTCTTGGACCAAATCTCTCTTCGTTGGTCTCAAACTTCTCCACATGGTTTATTGTGTCATATTACATCAATCTATGCTTGACATTTGGCTTCGGTCAACTTTGAAGCTAGTCGAAACGAAGAAAGACCAAAATGGACGAACTTGGTTAAGTTGGATGATTCTTGGACCAAATCTCTCTTCGTTGGTCTCAAACTTCTCCACATGGTTTATTGTGTCATATTACATCAATCTATGCTTGACATTTGGCTTCGGTCAACTTTGAAGCTAGTCGAAACGAAGAAAGACCAAAATGGACGAACTTGGTTAAGTTGGATGATTCTTGGACCAAATCTCTCTTCGTTGGTCTCAAACTTCTCCACATGGTTTATTGTGTCATATTACATCAATCTATGCTTGACATTTGGCTTCGGTCAACTTTGAAGCTAGTCGAAACGAAGAAAGACCAAAATGGACGAACTTGGTTAAGTTGGATGATTCTTGGACCAAATCTCTCTTCGTTGGTCTCAAACTTCTCCACATGGTTTATTGTGTCATATTACATCAATCTATGCTTGACATTTGGCTTCGGTCAACTTTGAAGCTAGTCGAAACGAAGAAAGACCAAAATGGACGAACTTGGTTAAGTTGGATGATTCTTGGACCAAATCTCTCTTCGTTGGTCTCAAACTTCTCCACATGGTTTATTGTGTCATATTACATCAATCTATGCTTGACATTTGGCTTCGGTCAACTTTGAAGCTAGTCGAAACGAAGAAAGACCAAAATGGACGAACTTGGTTAAGTTGGATGATTCTTGGACCAAATCTCTCTTCGTTGGTCTCAAACTTCTCCACATGGTTTATTGTGTCATATTACATCAATCTATGCTTGACATTTGGCTTCGGTCAACTTTGAAGCTAGTCGAAACGAAGAAAGACCAAAATGGACGAACTTGGTTAAGTTGGATGATTCTTGGACCAAATCTCTCTTCGTTGGTCTCAAACTTCTCCACATGGTTTATTGTGTCATATTACATCAATCTATGCTTGACATTTGGCTTCGGTCAACTTTGAAGCTAGTCGAAACGAAGAAAGACCAAAATGGACGAACTTGGTTAAGTTGGATGATTCTTGGACCAAATCTCTCTTCGTTGGTCTCAAACTTCTCCACATGGTTTATTGTGTCATATTACATCAATCTATGCTTGACATTTGGCTTCGGTCAACTTTGAAGCTAGTCGAAACGAAGAAAGACCAAAATGGACGAACTTGGTTAAGTTGGATGATTCTTGGACCAAATCTCTCTTCGTTGGTCTCAAACTTCTCCACATGGTTTATTGTGTCATATTACATCAATCTATGCTTGACATTTGGCTTCGGTCAACTTTGAAGCTAGTCGAAACGAAGAAAGACCAAAATGGACGAACTTGGTTAAGTTGGATGATTCTTGGACCAAATCTCTCTTCGTTGGTCTCAAACTTCTCCACATGGTTTATTGTGTCATATTACATCAATCTATGCTTGACATTTGGCTTCGGTCAACTTTGAAGCTAGTCGAAACGAAGAAAGACCAAAATGGACGAACTTGGTTAAGTTGGATGATTCTTGGACCAAATCTCTCTTCGTTGGTCTCAAACTTCTCCACATGGTTTATTGTGTCATATTACATCAATCTATGCTTGACATTTGGCTTCGGTCAACTTTGAAGCTAGTCGAAACGAACTTGGTTAAGTTGGATGATTCTTGGACCAAATCTCTCTTCGTTGGTCTCAAACTTCTCCACATGGTTTATTGTGTCATATTACATCAATCTATGCTTGACATTTGGCTTCGGTCAACTTTGAAGCTAGTCGAAACGAAGAAAGACCAAAATGGACGAACTTGGTTAAGTTGGATGATTCTTGGACCAAATCTCTCTTCGTTGGTCTCAAACTTCTCCACATGGTTTATTGTGTCATATTACATCAATCTATGCTTGACATTTGGCTTCGGTCAACTTTGAAGCTAGTCGAAACGAAGAAAGACCAAAATGGACGAACTTGGTTAAGTTGGATGATTCTTGGACCAAATCTCTCTTCGTTGGTCTCAAACTTCTCCACATGGTTTATTGTGTCATATTACATCAATCTATGCTTGACATTTGGCTTCGGTCAACTTTGAAGCTAGTCGAAACGAAGAAAGACCAAAATGGACGAACTTGGTTAAGTTGGATGATTCTTGGACCAAATCTCTCTTTGTTGGTCTCAAACTTCTCCACATGGTTTATTGTGTCATATTACATCAATCTATGCTTGACATTTGGCTTCGGTCAACTTTGAAGCTAGTCGAAACGAAGAAAGACCAAAATGGACGAACTTGGTTAAGTTGGATGATTCTTGGACCAAATCTCTCTTCGTTGGTCTCAAACTTCTCCACATGGTTTATTGTGTCATATTACATCAATCTATGCTTGACATTTGGCTTCGGTCAACTTTGAAGCTAGTCGAAACGAAGAAAGACCAAAATGGACGAACTTGGTTAAGTTGGATGATTCTTGGACCAAATCTCTCTTCGTTGGTCTCAAACTTCTCCACATGGTTTATTGTGTCATATTACATCAATCTATGCTTGACATTTGGCTTCGGTCAACTTTGAAGCTAGTCGAAACAAGAAAGACCAAAATGGACGAACTTGGTTAAGTTGGATGATTCTTGGACCAAATCTCTCTTCGTTGGTCTCAAACTTCTCCACATGGTTTATTGTGTCATATTACATCAATCTATGCTTGACATTTGGCTTCGGTCAACTTTGAAGCTAGTCGAAACGAAGAAAGACCAAAATGGACGAACTTGGTTAAGTTGGATGATTCTTGGACCAAATCTCTCTTCGTTGGTCTCAAACTTCTCCACATGGTTTATTGTGTCATATTACATCAATCTATGCTTGACATTTGGCTTCGGTCAACTTTGAAGCTAGTCGAAACGAAGAAAGACCAAAATGGACGAACTTGGTTAAGTTGGATGATTCTTGGACCAAATCTCTCTTCGTTGGTCTCAAACTTCTCCACATGGTTTATTGTGTCATATTACATCAATCTATGCTTGACATTTGGCTTCGGTCAACTTTGAAGCTAGTCGAAACGAAGAAAGACCAAAATGGACGAACTTGGTTAAGTTGGATGATTCTTGGACCAAATCTCTCTTCGTTGGTCTCAAACTTCTCCACATGGTTTATTGTGTCATATTACATCAATCTATGCTTGACATTTGGCTTCGGTCAACTTTGAAGCTAGTCGAAACGAAGAAAGACCAAAATGGACGAACTTGGTTAAGTTGGATGATTCTTGGACCAAATCTCTCTTCGTTGGTCTCAAACTTCTCCACATGGTTTATTGTGTCATATTACATCAATCTATGCTTGACATTTGGCTTCGGTCAACTTTGAAGCTAGTCGAAACGAAGAAAGACCAAAATGGACGAACTTGGTTAAGTTGGATGATTCTTGGACCAAATCTCTCTTCGTTGGTCTCAAACTTCTCCACATGGTTTATTGTGTCATATTACATCAATCTATGCTTGACATTTGGCTTCGGTCAACTTTGAAGCTAGTCGAAACGAAGAAAGACCAAAATGGACGAACTTGGTTAAGTTGGATGATTCTTGGACCAAATCTCTCTTTGTTGGTCTCAAACTTCTCCACATGGTTTATTGTGTCATATTACATCAATCTATGCTTGACATTTGGCTTCGGTCAACTTTGAAGCTAGTCGAAACGAAGAAAGACCAAAATGGACGAACTTGGTTAAGTTGGATGATTCTTGGACCAAATCTCTCTTCGTTGGTCTCAAACTTCTCCACATGGTTTATTGTGTCATATTACATCAATCTATGCTTGACATTTGGCTTCGGTCAACTTTGAAGCTAGTCGAAACGAAGAAAGACCAAAATGGACGAACTTGGTTAAGTTGGATGATTCTTGGACCAAATCTCTCTTCGTTGGTCTCAAACTTCTCCACATGGTTTATTGTGTCATATTACATCAATCTATGCTTGACATTTGGCTTCGGTCAACTTTGAAGCTAGTCGAAACGAAGAAAGACCAAAATGGACGAACTTGGTTAAGTTGGATGATTCTTGGACCAAATCTCTCTTCGTTGGTCTCAAACTTCTCCACATGGTTTATTGTGTCATATTACATCAATCTATGCTTGACATTTGGCTTCGGTCAACTTTGAAGCTAGTCGAAACGAAGAAAGACCAAAATGGACGAACTTGGTTAAGTTGGATGATTCTTGGACCAAATCTCTCTTCGTTGGTCTCAAACTTCTCCACATGGTTTATTGTGTCATATTACATCAATCTATGCTTGACATTTGGCTTCGGTCAACTTTGAAGCTAGTCGAAACGAAGAAAGACCAAAATGGACGAACTTGGTTAAGTTGGATGATTCTTGGACCAAATCTCTCTTCGTTGGTCTCAAACTTCTCCACATGGTTTATTGTGTCATATTACATCAATCTATGCTTGACATTTGGCTTCGGTCAACTTTGAAGCTAGTCGAAACGAAGAAAGACCAAAATGGACGAACTTGGTTAAGTTGGATGATTCTTGGACCAAATCTCTCTTCGTTGGTCTCAAACTTCTCCACATGGTTTATTGTGTCATATTACATCAATCTATGCTTGACATTTGGCTTCGGTCAACTTTGAAGCTAGTCGAAACGAAGAAAGACCAAAATGGACGAACTTGGTTAAGTTGGATGATTCTTGGACCAAATCTCTCTTCGTTGGTCTCAAACTTCTCCACATGGTTTATTGTGTCATATTACATCAATCTATGCTTGACATTTGGCTTCGGTCAACTTTGAAGCTAGTCGAAACGAAGAAAGACCAAAATGGACGAACTTGGTTAAGTTGGATGATTCTTGGACCAAATCTCTCTTCGTTGGTCTCAAACTTCTCCACATGGTTTATTGTGTCATATTACATCAATCTATGCTTGACATTTGGCTTCGGTCAACTTTGAAGCTAGTCGAAACGAAGAAAGACCAAAATGGACGAACTTGGTTAAGTTGGATGATTCTTGGACCAAATCTCTCTTCGTTGGTCTCAAACTTCTCCACATGGTTTATTGTGTCATATTACATCAATCTATGCTTGACATTTGGCTTCGGTCAACTTTGAAGCTAGTCGAAACGAAGAAAGACCAAAATGGACGAACTTGGTTAAGTTGGATGATTCTTGGACCAAATCTCTCTTCGTTGGTCTCAAACTTCTCCACATGGTTTATTGTGTCATATTACATCAATCTATGCTTGACATTTGGCTTCGGTCAACTTTGAAGCTAGTCGAAACGAAGAAAGACCAAAATGGACGAACTTGGTTAAGTTGGATGATTCTTGGACCAAATCTCTCTTCGTTGGTCTCAAACTTCTCCACATGGTTTATTGTGTCATATTACATCAATCTATGCTTGACATTTGGCTTCGGTCAACTTTGAAGCTAGTCGAAACGAAGAAAGACCAAAATGGACGAACTTGGTTAAGTTGGATGATTCTTGGACCAAATCTCTCTTCGTTGGTCTCAAACTTCTCCACATGGTTTATTGTGTCATATTACATCAATCTATGCTTGACATTTGGCTTCGGTCAACTTTGAAGCTAGTCGAAACGAAGAAAGACCAAAATGGACGAACTTGGTTAAGTTGGATGATTCTTGGACCAAATCTCTCTTCGTTGGTCTCAAACTTCTCCACATGGTTTATTGTGTCATATTACATCAATCTATGCTTGACATTTGGCTTCGGTCAACTTTGAAGCTAGTCGAAACGAAGAAAGACCAAAATGGACGAACTTGGTTAAGTTGGATGATTCTTGGACCAAATCTCTCTTCGTTGGTCTCAAACTTCTCCACATGGTTTATTGTGTCATATTACATCAATCTATGCTTGACATTTGGCTTCGGTCAACTTTGAAGCTAGTCGAAACGAAGAAAGACCAAAATGGACGAACTTGGTTAAGTTGGATGATTCTTGGACCAAATCTCTCTTCGTTGGTCTCAAACTTCTCCACATGGTTTATTGTGTCATATTACATCAATCTATGCTTGACATTTGGCTTCGGTCAACTTTGAAGCTAGTCGAAACGAAGAAAGACCAAAATGGACGAACTTGGTTAAGTTGGATGATTCTTGGACCAAATCTCTCTTCGTTGGTCTCAAACTTCTCCACATGGTTTATTGTGTCATATTACATCAATCTATGCTTGACATTTGGCTTCGGTCAACTTTGAAGCTAGTCGAAACGAAGAAAGACCAAAATGGACGAACTTGGTTAAGTTGGATGATTCTTGGACCAAATCTCTCTTCGTTGGTCTCAAACTTCTCCACATGGTTTATTGTGTCATATTACATCAATCTATGCTTGACATTTGGCTTCGGTCAACTTTGAAGCTAGTCGAAACGAAGAAAGACCAAAATGGACGAACTTGGTTAAGTTGGATGATTCTTGGACCAAATCTCTCTTCGTTGGTCTCAAACTTCTCCACATGGTTTATTGTGTCATATTACATCAATCTATGCTTGACATTTGGCTTCGGTCAACTTTGAAGCTAGTCGAAACGAAGAAAGACCAAAATGGACGAACTTGGTTAAGTTGGATGATTCTTGGACCAAATCTCTCTTTGTTGGTCTCAAACTTCTCCACATGGTTTATTGTGTCATATTACATCAATCTATGCTTGACATTTGGCTTCGGTCAACTTTGAAGCTAGTCGAAACGAAGAAAGACCAAAATGGACGAACTTGGTTAAGTTGGATGATTCTTGGACCAAATCTCTCTTCGTTGGTCTCAAACTTCTCCACATGGTTTATTGTGTCATATTACATCAATCTATGCTTGACATTTGGCTTCGGTCAACTTTGAAGCTAGTCGAAACGAAGAAAGACCAAAATGGACGAACTTGGTTAAGTTGGATGATTCTTGGACCAAATCTCTCTTCGTTGGTCTCAAACTTCTCCACATGGTTTATTGTGTCATATTACATCAATCTATGCTTGACATTTGGCTTCGGTCAACTTTGAAGCTAGTCGAAACGAAGAAAGACCAAAATGGACGAACTTGGTTAAGTTGGATGATTCTTGGACCAAATCTCTCTTCGTTGGTCTCAAACTTCTCCACATGGTTTATTGTGTCATATTACATCAATCTATGCTTGACATTTGGCTTCGGTCAACTTTGAAGCTAGTCGAAACGAAGAAAGACCAAAATGGACGAACTTGGTTAAGTTGGATGATTCTTGGACCAAATCTCTCTTCGTTGGTCTCAAACTTCTCCACATGGTTTATTGTGTCATATTACATCAATCTATGCTTGACATTTGGCTTCGGTCAACTTTGAAGCTAGTCGAAACGAAGAAAGACCAAAATGGACGAACTTGGTTAAGTTGGATGATTCTTGGACCAAATCTCTCTTTGTTGGTCTCAAACTTCTCCACATGGTTTATTGTGTCATATTACATCAATCTATGCTTGACATTTGGCTTCGGTCAACTTTGAAGCTAGTCGAAACGAAGAAAGACCAAAATGGACGAACTTGGTTAAGTTGGATGATTCTTGGACCAAATCTCTCTTTGTTGGTCTCAAACTTCTCCACATGGTTTATTGTGTCATATTACATCAATCTATGCTTGACATTTGGCTTCGGTCAACTTTGAAGCTAGTCGAAACGAAGAAAGACCAAAATGGACGAACTTGGTTAAGTTGGATGATTCTTGGACCAAATCTCTCTTCGTTGGTCTCAAACTTCTCCACATGGTTTATTGTGTCATATTACATCAATCTATGCTTGACATTTGGCTTCGGTCAACTTTGAAGCTAGTCGAAACGAAGAAAGACCAAAATGGACGAACTTGGTTAAGTTGGATGATTCTTGGACCAAATCTCTCTTCGTTGGTCTCAAACTTCTCCACATGGTTTATTGTGTCATATTACATCAATCTATGCTTGACATTTGGCTTCGGTCAACTTTGAAGCTAGTCGAAACGAAGAAAGACCAAAATGGACGAACTTGGTTAAGTTGGATGATTCTTGGACCAAATCTCTCTTTGTTGGTCTCAAACTTCTCCACATGGTTTATTGTGTCATATTACATCAATCTATGCTTGACATTTGGCTTCGGTCAACTTTGAAGCTAGTCGAAACGAAGAAAGACCAAAATGGACGAACTTGGTTAAGTTGGATGATTCTTGGACCAAATCTCTCTTCGTTGGTCTCAAACTTCTCCACATGGTTTATTGTGTCATATTACATCAATCTATGCTTGACATTTGGCTTCGGTCAACTTTGAAGCTAGTCGAAAAAGAAAGACCAAAATGGACGAACTTGGTTAAGTTGGATGATTCTTGGACCAAATCTCTCTTCGTTGGTCTCAAACTTCTCCACATGGTTTATTGTGTCATATTACATCAATCTATGCTTGACATTTGGCTTCGGTCAACTTTGAAGCTAGTCGAAACGAAGAAAGACCAAAATGGACGAACTTGGTTAAGTTGGATGATTCTTGGACCAAATCTCTCTTCGTTGGTCTCAAACTTCTCCACATGGTTTATTGTGTCATATTACATCAATCTATGCTTGACATTTGGCTTCGGTCAACTTTGAAGCTAGTCGAAACGAAGAAAGACCAAAATGGACGAACTTGGTTAAGTTGGATGATTCTTGGACCAAATCTCTCTTCGTTGGTCTCAAACTTCTCCACATGGTTTATTGTGTCATATTACATCAATCTATGCTTGACATTTGGCTTCGGTCAACTTTGAAGCTAGTCGAAACGAAGAAAGACCAAAATGGACGAACTTGGTTAAGTTGGATGATTCTTGGACCAAATCTCTCTTCGTTGGTCTCAAACTTCTCCACATGGTTTATTGTGTCATATTACATCAATCT
This sequence comes from Bauhinia variegata, assembly GCA_022379115.2. Taxonomy (NCBI): domain Eukaryota; kingdom Viridiplantae; phylum Streptophyta; class Magnoliopsida; order Fabales; family Fabaceae; genus Bauhinia; species Bauhinia variegata. The sequence goes on along the minus strand of JAKRYI020000185.1, from coordinate 1,708 downwards.
ATGCTTGACATTTGGCTTCGGTCAACTTTGAAGCTAGTCGAAACGAAGAAAGACCAAAATGGACGAACTTGGTTAAGTTGGATGATTCTTGGACCAAATCTCTCTTTGTTGGTCTCAAACTTCTCCACATGGTTTATTGTGTCATATTACATCAATCTATGCTTGACATTTGGCTTCGGTCAACTTTGAAGCTAGTCGAAACGAAGAAAGACCAAAATGGACGAACTTGGTTAAGTTGGATGATTCTTGGACCAAATCTCTCTTCGTTGGTCTCAAACTTCTCCACATGGTTTATTGTGTCATATTACATCAATCTATGCTTGACATTTGGCTTCGGTCAACTTTGAAGCTAGTCGAAACGAAGAAAGACCAAAATGGACGAACTTGGTTAAGTTGGATGATTCTTGGACCAAATCTCTCTTCGTTGGTCTCAAACTTCTCCACATGGTTTATTGTGTCATATTACATCAATCTATGCTTGACATTTGGCTTCGGTCAACTTTGAAGCTAGTCGAAACGAAGAAAGACCAAAATGGACGAACTTGGTTAAGTTGGATGATTCTTGGACCAAATCTCTCTTCGTTGGTCTCAAACTTCTCCACATGGTTTATTGTGTCATATTACATCAATCTATGCTTGACATTTGGCTTCGGTCAACTTTGAAGCTAGTCGAAACGAAGAAAGACCAAAATGGACGAACTTGGTTAAGTTGGATGATTCTTGGACCAAATCTCTCTTCGTTGGTCTCAAACTTCTCCACATGGTTTATTGTGTCATATTACATCAATCTATGCTTGACATTTGGCTTCGGTCAACTTTGAAGCTAGTCGAAACGAAGAAAGACCAAAATGGACGAACTTGGTTAAGTTGGATGATTCTTGGACCAAATCTCTCTTCGTTGGTCTCAAACTTCTCCACATGGTTTATTGTGTCATATTACATCAATCTATGCTTGACATTTGGCTTCGGTCAACTTTGAAGCTAGTCGAAATGAAGAAAGACCAAAATGGACGAACTTGGTTAAGTTGGATGATTCTTGGACCAAATCTCTCTTCGTTGGTCTCAAACTTCTCCACATGGTTTATTGTGTCATATTACATCAATCTATGCTTGACATTTGGCTTCGGTCAACTTTGAAGCTAGTCGAAACGAAGAAAGACCAAAATGGACGAACTTGGTTAAGTTGGATGATTCTTGGACCAAATCTCTCTTTGTTGGTCTCAAACTTCTCCACATGGTTTATTGTGTCATATTACATCAATCTATGCTTGACATTTGGCTTCGGTCAACTTTGAAGCTAGTCGAAACGAAGAAAGACCAAAATGGACGAACTTGGTTAAGTTGGATGATTCTTGGACAAATCTCTCTTGTTGGTCTCAAACTTCTCCACATGGTTTATTGTGTCATATTACATCAATCTATGCTTGACATTTGGCTTCGGTCAACTTTGAAGCTAGTCGAAACGAAGAAAGACCAAAATGGCGAACTTGGTTAAGTTGGATGATTCTTGGACCAAATCTCTCTTTGTTGGTCTCAAACTTCTCCACATGGTTTATTGTGTCATATTACATCAATCTATGCTTGACATTTGGCTTCGGTCAACTTTGAAGCTAGTCGAATGAAGAAAGACCAAAATGGACGAACTTGGTTAAGTTGGATGATACTTGGACCAAATCTGTCTTTGTTGGTCTCAAACTTTCCACATGGG
>JAKRYI020000184.1:0-51729 GCA_022379115.2 Bauhinia variegata | reverse complement strand
TTAAACCCTTTGATGAAGTTTGGAAACCAAGGAGAGAGATTTGGTCATAAAATCATCCAACTTGACCAAGTTTCGTCCATTTTGGTCTTTCTATGTTTCGACTAGATTCAAAGTTGACCTAAGCCAAATGTCAAGCCATGATTGATGTAACATGACACATTAAACCCTTTGATGAAGTTTGGAACCAAGGAAGAGAGATTTGGTCCAAGAATCATCCAACTTGACCAAGTTCGTCCATTTTGGTCTTTCTATTTTCGACTAATTCAAAGTTGACCTAAGCCAAATGTCAAGCCAATTGATGTAACATGACACATTAAACCCTTTGATGAAGTTTGGAACCAAGGAAGAGAGATTTGGTCATAGAATCATCCAACTTGACCAAGTTCGTCCATTTTGGTCTTTCTATCGTTTCGACTAGATTCAAAGTTGACCTAAGCCAAATGTCAAGCCATGATTGATGTAACATGACACATTAACCCTTTGATGAAGTTTGGAACCAAGGAAGAGAGATTTGGTCCAAGAATCATCCAACTTGACCAAGTTCGTCCATTTTGGTCTTTCTATGTTTCGACTAGATTCAAAGTTGACCTAAGCCAAATGTCAAGCCATGATTGATGTAACATGACACATTAAACCCTTTGATGAAGTTTGAACCAAGGAAGAGAGATTTGGTCATAAGAATCATCCAACTTGACCAAGTTCGTCCATTTTGTCTTTCTATGTTTCGACTAGATTCAAAGTTGACCTAAGCCAAATGTCAAGCCATGATTGATGTAACATGACACATTAAACCCTTTGATGAAGTTTGGAACCAAGGAAGAGAGATTTGGTCAAGAATCATCCAACTTGACCAAGTTTTCCATTTTGGTCTTTCTATATTTCGACTAGATTCAAAGTTGACCTAAGCCAAATGTCAAGCCATGATTGATGTAACATGACACATTAAACCCTTTGATGAAGTTTGGAACCAAGAAGAGAGATTTGGTCAAGAATCATCCAACTTGACCAAGTTCGTCCATTTTGGTCTTTCTATGTTTCGACTAGATTCAAAGTTGACCTAAGCCAAATGTCAAGCCATGATTGATGTAACATGACACATTAAACCCTTTGATGAAGTTTGGAACAAGGAAGAGAGATTTGGTCCAAGAATCATCCAACTTGACCAAGTTCGTCCATTTTGGTCTTTCTAATTTCGACTAGATTCAAAGTTGACCTAAGCCAAATGTCAAGCCATGATTGATGTAACATGACACATTAAACCCTTTGATGAAGTTTGGAACCAAGGAAGAGAGATTTGGTCATAGAATCATCCAACTTGACCAAGTTCGTCCATTTTGTCTTTCTATGTTTCGACTAGATTCAAAGTTGACCTAAGCCAAATGTCAAGCCATGATTGATGTAACATGACACATTAAACCCTTTGATGAAGTTTGGAACCAAGGAAGAGAGATTTGGTCCAAGAATCATCCAACTTGACCAAGTTCGTCCATTTTGGTCTTTCTATGTTTCGACTAGATTCAAAGTTGACCTAAGCCAAATGTCAAGCCATGATTGATGTAACATGACACATTAAACCCTTTGATGAAGTTTGGAACCAAGGAAGAGAGATTTGGTCCAAGAATCATCCAACTTGACCAAGTTTGTCCATTTTGGTCTTTCTATGTTTCGACTAGATTCAAAGTTGACCTAAGCCAAATGTCAAGCCATGATTGATGTAACATGACACATTAAACCCTTTGATGAAGTTTGGAACCAAGGAAGAGAGATTTGGTCATAGAATCATCCAACTTGACCAAGTTCGTCCATTTTGGTCTTTCTACGTTTCGACTAGATTCAAAGTTGACCTAAGCCAAATGTCAAGCCATGATTGATGTAACATGACACATTAAACCCTTTGATGAAGTTTGGAACCAAGGAAGAGAGATTTGGTCATAGAAATCATCCAACTTGACCAAGTTCGTCCATTTTGGTCTTTCTACGTTTCGACTAGATTCAAAGTTGACCTAAGCCAAATGTCAAGCCATGATTGATGTAACATGACACATTAAACCCTTTGATGAAGTTTGGAACCAAGGAGAGAGATTTGGTCCAAGAATCATCCAACTTGACCAAGTTTGTCCATTTTGGTCTTTCTATGTTTCGACTAGATTCAAAGTTGACCTAAGCCAAATGTCAAGCCATGATTGATGTAACATGACACATTAAACCCTTTGATGAAGTTTGGAACCAAGGAAGAGAGATTTGGTCATAGAATCATCCAACTTGACCAAGTTCGTCCATTTTTCTTCTTTCTACGTTTCGACTAGATTCAAAGTTGACCTAAGCCAAATGTCAAGCCATGATTGATGTAACATGACACATTAAACCCTTTGATGAAGTTTGGAACCAAGGAAGAGAGATTTGGTCATAGAATCATCCAACTTGACCAAGTTCGTCCATTTTGGTCTTTCTACGTTTCGACTAGATTCAAAGTTGACCTAAGCCAAATGTCAAGCCATGATTGATGTAACATGACACATTAAACCCTTTGATGAAGTTTGGAACCAAGGAAGAGAGATTTGGTCCAAGAATCATCCAACTTGAACAAGTTTGTCCATTTTGGTCTTTCTATATTTCGACTAGATTCAAAGTTGACCTAAGCCAAATGTCAAGCCATGATTGATGTAACATGACACATTAAACCCTTTGATGAAGTTTGGAACCAAGGAAGAGAGATTTGGTCATAGAATCATCCAACTTGACCAAGTTCGTCCATTTGGTCTTTCTATGTTTCGACTAGATTCAAAGTTGACCTAAGCCAAATGTCAAGCCATGATTGATGTAACATGACACATTAAACCCTTTGATGAAGTTTGGAACCAAGGAAGAGAGATTTGGTATAAAATCATCCAACTTGACCAAGTTCGTCCATTTTGGTCTTTCTACGTTTCGACTAGATTCAAAGTTGACCTAAGCCAAATGTCAAGCCATGATTGATGTAACATGACACATTAAACCCTTTGATGAAGTTTGGAACCAAGGAAGAGAGATTTGGTCATAGAATCATCCAACTTGACCAAGTTCGTCCATTTTGGTCTTTCTACGTTTCGACTAGATTCAAAGTTGACCTAAGCCAAATGTCAAGCCATGATTGATGTAACATGACACATTAAACCCTTTGATGAAGTTTGGAACCAAGGAAGAGAGATTTGGTCCAAGAATCATCCAACTTGACCAAGTTCGTCCATTTTGGTCTTTCTACGTTTCGACTAGATTCAAAGTTGACCTAAGCCAAATGTCAAGCCATGATTGATGTAACATGACACATTAAACCCTTTGATGAAGTTTGGAACCAAGGAAGAGAGATTTGGTCAAGAATCATCCAACTTGACCAAGTTCGTCCATTTTGGTCTTTCTATGTTTCGACTAGATTCAAAGTTGACCTAAGCCAAATGTCAAGCCATGATTGATGTAACATGACACATTAAACCCTTTGATGAAGTTTGGAACCAAGGAAGAGAGATTTGGTCCAAGAATCATCCAACTTGACCAAGTTCGTCCATTTTGGTCTTTCTATATTTCGACTAGATTCAAAGTTGACCTAAGCCAAATGTCAAGCCATGATTGATGTAACATGACACATTAAACCCTTTGATGAAGTTTGGAACCAAGGAAGAGAGATTTGGTCATAGAATCATCCAACTTGACCAAGTTCGTCCATTTTGGTCTTTCTATGTTTTCGACTAGATTCAAAGTTGACCTAAGCCAAATGTCAAGCCATGATTGATGTAACATGACACATTAAACCCTTTGATGAAGTTTGGAACCAAGGAAGAGAGATTTGGTCCAAGAATCATCCAACTTGACCAAGTTTGTCCATTTTGGTCTTTCTATATTTCGACTAGATTCAAAGTTGACCTAAGCCAAATGTCAAGCCATGATTGATGTAACATGACACATTAAACCCTTTGATGAAGTTTGGAACCAAGGAAGAGAGATTTGGTCCAAGAATCATCCAACTTGACCAAGTTTGTCCATTTTGGTCTTTCTATATTTTCGACTAGATTCAAAGTTGACCTAAGCCAAATGTCAAGCCATGATTGATGTAACATGACACATTAAACCCTTTGATGAAGTTTGGAACCAAGGAAGAGAGATTTGGTCCAAGAATCATCCAACTTGACCAAGTTTGTCCATTTTGGTCTTTCTATATTTCGACTAGATTCAAAGTTGACCTAAGCCAAATGTCAAGCCATGATTGATGTAACATGACACATTAAACCCTTTGATGAAGTTTGGAACCAAGGAAGAGAGATTTGGTCATAGAATCATCCAACTTGACCAAGTTCGTCCATTTTGGTCTTTCTACGTTTCGACTAGATTCAAAGTTGACCTAAGCCAAATGTCAAGCCATGATTGATGTAACATGACACATTAAACCCTTTGATGAAGTTTGGAACCAAGGAAGAGATTTGGTCCAAGAATCATCCAACTTGACCAAGTTTGTCCTATTTTGGTCTTTCTATGTTTCGACTAGATTCAAAGTTGACCTAAGCCAAATGTCAAGCCATGATTGATGTAACATGACACATTAAACCCTTTGATGAAGTTTGGAACCAAGGAAGAGAGATTTGGTCCAAGAAATCCAACAACTGACCAAGTTCGTCCATTTTGGTCTTTCTATATTTCGACTAGATTCAAAGTTGACCTAAGCCAAATGTCAAGCCATGATTGATGTAACATGACACATTAAACCCTTTGATGAAGTTTGGAACCAAGGAAGAGAGATTTGGTCATAGAATCATCCAACTTGACCAAGTTCGTCCATTTTGGTCTTTCTACGTTTCGACTAGATTCAAAGTTGACCTAAGCCAAATGTCAAGCCATGATTGATGTAACATGACACATTAAACCCTTTGATGAAGTTTGGAACCAAGGAAGAGAGATTTGGTCCAAGAATCATCCAACTTGACCAAGTTCGTCCATTTTGGTCTTTCTTCTATTTTCGACTAGATTCAAAGTTGACCTAAGCCAAATGTCAAGCCATGATTGATGTAACATGACACATTAAACCCTTTGATGAAGTTTGGAACCAAGGAAGAGAGATTTGGTCCAAGAATCATCCAACTTGACCAAGTTTGTCCATTTTGGTCTTTCTATGTTTCGACTAGATTCAAAGTTGACCTAAGCCAAATGTCAAGCCATGATTGATGTAACATGACACATTAAACCCTTTGATGAAGTTTGGAACCAAGGAAGAGAGATTTGGTCATAGAATCATCCAACTTGACCAAGTTCGTCCATTTTGGTCTTTCTATGTTTCGACTAGTTCAAAGTTGACCTAAGCCAAATGTCAAGCCATGATTGATGTAACATGACACATTAAACCCTTTGATGAAGTTTGGAACCAAGGAAGAGAGATTTGGTCCAAGAATCATCCAACTTGACCAAGTTCGTCCATTTTGGTCTTTCTTCTATTTTCGACTAGATTCAAAGTTGACCTAAGCCAAATGTCAAGCCATGATTGATGTAACATGACACATTAAACCCTTTGATGAAGTTTGGAACCAAGGAAGAGAGATTTGGTCATAGAATCATCCAACTTGACCAAGTTCGTCCATTTTGGTCTTTCTAACGTTTCGACTAGATTCAAAGTTGACCTAAGCCAAATGTCAAGCCATGATTGATGTAACATGACACATTAAACCCTTTGATGAAGTTTGGAACCAAGGAAGAGAGATTTGGTCCATAAAATCATCCAACTTGACCAAGTTCGTCCATTTTGGTCTTTCTACGTTTCGACTAGATTCAAAGTTGACCTAAGCCAAATGTCAAGCCATGATTGATGTAACATGACACATTAAACCCTTTGATGAAGTTTGGAACCAAGGAAGAGAGATTTGGTCATAGAATCATCCAACTTGACCAAGTTCGTCCATTTTGGTCTTTCTACGTTTCGACTAGATTCAAAGTTGACCTAAGCCAAATGTCAAGCCATGATTGATGTAACATGACACATTAAACCCTTTGATGAAGTTTGGAACCAAGGAAGAGAGATTTGGTCATAGAATCATCCAACTTGACCAAGTTCGTCCATTTTGGTCTTTCTACGTTTCGACTAGATTCAAAGTTGACCTAAGCCAAATGTCAAGCCATGATTGATGTAACATGACACATTAAACCCTTTGATGAAGTTTGGAACCAAGGAAGAGAGATTTGGTCCAAGAATCATCCAACTTGACCAAGTTTGTCCATTTTGGTCTTTCTATGTTTCGACTAGATTCAAAGTTGACCTAAGCCAAATGTCAAGCCATGATTGATGTAACATGACACATTAAACCCTTTGATGAAGTTTGGAACCAAGGAAGAGAGATTTGGTCATAGAATCATCCAACTTGACCAAGTTCGTCCATTTTGTCTTTCTATGTTTCGACTAGATTCAAAGTTGACCTAAGCCAAATGTCAAGCCATGATTGATGTAACATGACACATTAAACCCTTTGATGAAGTTTGGAACCAAGAAGAGAGATTTGGTCCAAGAATCATCCAACTTGACCAAGTTTGTCCATTTTGGTCTTTCTATATTTCGACTAGATTCAAAGTTGACCTAAGCCAAATGTCAAGCCATGATTGATGTAACATGACACATTAAACCCTTTGATGAAGTTTGGAACCAAGGAAGAGAGATTTGGTCCAAGAATCATCCAACTTGACCAAGTTTGTCCATTTTGGTCTTTCTATGTTTCGACTAGATTCAAAGTTGACCTAAGCCAAATGTCAAGCCATGATTGATGTAACATGACACATTAAACCCTTTGATGAAGTTTGGAACCAAGGAAGAGAGATTTGGTCCAAGAATCATCCAACTTGACCAAGTTCGTCCATTTTGGTCTTTCTATGTTTCGACTAGATTCAAAGTTGACCTAAGCCAAATGTCAAGCCATGATTGATGTAACATGACACATTAAACCCTTTGATGAAGTTTGGAACCAAGGAAGAGAGATTTGGTCATAGAATCATCCAACTTGACCAAGTTCGTCCATTTTGGTCTTTCTACGTTTCGACTAGATTCAAAGTTGACCTAAGCCAAATGTCAAGCCATGATTGATGTAACATGACACATTAAACCCTTTGATGAAGTTTGGAACCAAGGAAGAGAGATTTGGTCCAAGAATCATCCAACTTGACCAAGTTTGTCCATTTTGGTCTTTCTATGTTTCGACTAGATTCAAAGTTGACCTAAGCCAAATGTCAAGCCATGATTGATGTAACATGACACATTAAACCCTTTGATGAAGTTTGGAACCAAGGAAGAGAGATTTGGTCCAGAATCATCCAACTTGACCAAGTTCGTCCATTTTGGTCTTTCTATATTTCGACTAGATTCAAAGTTGACCTAAGCCAAATGTCAAGCCATGATTGATGTAACATGACACATTAAACCCTTTGATGAAGTTTGGAACCAAGGAAGAGAGATTTGGTCATAGAATCATCCAACTTGACCAAGTTCGTCCATTTTGGTCTTTCTACGTTTCGACTAGATTCAAAGTTGACCTAAGCCAAATGTCAAGCCATGATTGATGTAACATGACACATTAAACCCTTTGATGAAGTTTGGAACCAAGGAAGAGAGATTTGGTATAAAATCATCCAACTTGACCAAGTTCGTCCATTTTGGTCTTTTTACGTTTCGACTAGATTCAAAGTTGACCAAAGCCAAATGTCAAGCCATGATTGATGTAACATGACACATTAAACCCTTTGATGAAGTTTGGAACCAAGGAAGAGAGATTTGGTCCAAGAATCATCCAACTTGACCAAGTTTGTCCATTTTGGTCTTTCTATGTTTCGACTAGATTCAAAGTTGACCTAAGCCAAATGTCAAGCCATGATTGATGTAACATGACACATTAAACCCTTTGATGAAGTTTGGAACCAAGGAAGAGAGATTTGGTCATAAGAATCATCCAACTTGACCAAGTTCGTCCATTTTGGTCTTTCTACGTTTCGACTAGATTCAAAGTTGACCTAAGCCAAATGTCAAGCCATGATTGATGTAACATGACACATTAAACCCTTTGATGAAGTTTGGAACCAAGGAAGAGAGATTTGGTCATAGAATCATCCAACTTGACCAAGTTCGTCCATTTTGGTCTTTCTACGTTTCGACTAGATTCAAAGTTGACCTAAGCCAAATGTCAAGCCATGATTGATGTAACATGACACATTAAACCCTTTGATGAAGTTTGGAACCAAGGAAGAGAGATTTGGTCCAAGAATCATCCAACTTGACCAAGTTTGTCCATTTTGGTCTTTCTATATTTCGACTAGATTCAAAGTTGACCTAAGCCAAATGTCAAGCCATGATTGATGTAACATGACACATTAAACCCTTTGATGAAGTTTGGAACCAAGGAAGAGAGATTTGGTCATAGAATCATCCAACTTGACCAAGTTCGTCCATTTTGGTCTTTCTATGTTTCGACTAGATTCAAAGTTGACCTAAGCCAAATGTCAAGCCATGATTGATGTAACATGACACATTAAACCCTTTGATGAAGTTTGGAACCAAGGAAGAGAGATTTGGTCCAAGAATCATCCAACTTGACCAAGTTCGTCCATTTTGGTCTTTCTACGTTTCGACTAGATTCAAAGTTGACCTAAGCCAAATGTCAAGCCATGATTGATGTAACATGACACATTAAACCCTTTGATGAAGTTTGGAACCAAGGAAGAGAGATTTGGTCATAGAATCATCCAACTTGACCAAGTTCGTCCATTTTGGTCTTTCTACGTTTCGACTAGATTCAAAGTTGACCTAAGCCAAATGTCAAGCCATGATTGATGTAACATGACACATTAAACCCTTTGATGAAGTTTGGAACCAAGAAGAGAGATTTGGTCATAGAATCATCCAACTTGACCAAGTTCGTCCATTTTGGTCTTTCTACGTTTCGACTAGATTCAAAGTTGACCTAAGCCAAATGTCAAGCCATGATTGATGTAACATGACACATTAAACCCTTTGATGAAGTTTGGAACCAAGAAGAGAGATTTGGTCATAGAATCATCCAACTTGACCAAGTTCGTCCATTTTGGTCTTTCTACGTTTCGACTAGATTCAAAGTTGACCTAAGCCAAATGTCAAGCCATGATTGATGTAACATGACACATTAAACCCTTTGATGAAGTTTGGAACCAAGGAGAGAGATTTGGTCCAAGAATCATCCAACTTGACCAAGTTTGTCCATTTTGGTCTTTCTATATTTCGACTAGATTCAAAGTTGACCTAAGCCAAATGTCAAGCCATGATTGATGTAACATGACACATTAAACCCTTTGATGAAGTTTGGAACCAAGGAAGAGAGATTTGGTCATAGAATCATCCAACTTGACCAAGTTCGTCCATTTGGTCTTTCTATGTTTCGACTAGATTCAAAGTTGACCTAAGCCAAATGTCAAGCCATGATTGATGTAACATGACACATTAAACCCTTTGATGAAGTTTGGAACCAAGGAAGAGAGATTTGGTCCAAGAATCATCCAACTTGACCAAGTTTGTCCATTTTGGTCTTTCTATGTTTCGACTAGATTCAAAGTTGACCTAAGCCAAATGTCAAGCCATGATTGATGTAACATGACACATTAAACCCTTTGATGAAGTTTGGAACCAAGGAAGAGAGATTTGGTCCAAGAATCATCCAACTTGACCAAGTTTGTCCATTTTGGTCTTTCTATATTTTCGACTAGATTCAAAGTTGACCTAAGCCAAATGTCAAGCCATGATTGATGTAACATGACACATTAAACCCTTTGATGAAGTTTGGAACCAAGGAAGAGAGATTTGGTCCAAGAATCATCCAACTTGACCAAGTTTGTCCATTTTGGTCTTTCTATGTTTCGACTAGATTCAAAGTTGACCTAAAGCCAAATGTCAAGCCATGATTGATGTAACATGACACATTAAACCCTTTGATGAAGTTTGGAACCAAGGAAGAGAGATTTGGTCATAGAATCATCCAACTTGACCAAGTTCGTCCATTTTGTCTTTCTTTCTTTCGACTAGATTCAAAGTTGACCTAAGCCAAATGTCAAGCCATGATTGATGTAACATGACACATTAAACCCTTTGATGAAGTTTGGAACCAAGGAAGAGAGATTTGGTCATAGAATCATCCAACTTGACCAAGTTGTCCATTTTGGTCTTTCTATGTTTCGACTAGATTCAAAGTTGACCTAAGCCAAATGTCAAGCCATGATTGATGTAACATGACACATTAAACCCTTTGATGAAGTTTGGAACCAAGGAAGAGAGATTTGGTCCAAGAATCATCCAACTTGACCAAGTTTGTCCATTTTGGTCTTTCTATGTTTCGACTAGATTCAAAGTTGACCTAAGCCAAATGTCAAGCCATGATTGATGTAACATGACACATTAAACCCTTTGATGAAGTTTGGAACCAAGGAAGAGAGATTTGGTCATAAATCATCCAACTTGACCAAGTTCGTCCATTTTGGTCTTTCTACGTTTCGACTAGATTCAAAGTTGACCTAAGCCAAATGTCAAGCCATGATTGATGTAACATGACACATTAAACCCTTTGATGAAGTTTGGAACCAAGAAGAGAGATTTGGTCCAAGAATCATCCAACTTGACAAGTTTGTCCATTTTGGTCTTTCTATGTTTCGACTAGATTCAAAGTTGACCTAAGCCAAATGTCAAGCCATGATTGATGTAACATGACACATTAAACCCTTTGATGAAGTTTGGAACCAAGAAGAGAGATTTGGTCCAAGAATCATCCAACTTGACCAAGTTCGTCCATTTTGGTCTTTCTATGTTTCGACTAGATTCAAAGTTGACCTAAGCCAAATGTCAAGCCATGATTGATGTAACATGACACATTAAACCCTTTGATGAAGTTTGGAACCAAGGAAGAGAGATTTGGTCATAAGAATCATCCAACTTGACCAAGTTCGTCCATTTTGGTCTTTCTACTTTCGACTAGATTCAAAGTTGACCTAAGCCAAATGTCAAGCCATGATTGATGTAACATGACACATTAAACCCTTTGATGAAGTTTGGAACCAAGGAAGAGAGATTTGGTCCAAGAATCATCCAACTTGACCAAGTTTGTCCATTTGGTCTTTCTATGTTTCGACTAGATTCAAAGTTGACCTAAGCCAAATGTCAAGCCATGATTGATGTAACATGACACATTAAACCCTTTGATGAAGTTTGGAACCAAGGAAGAGAGATTTGGTCATAGAATCATCCAACTTGACCAAGTTCGTCCATTTTGGTCTTTCTACGTTTCGACTAGATTCAAAGTTGACCTAAGCCAAATGTCAAGCCATGATTGATGTAACATGACACATTAAACCCTTTGATGAAGTTTGGAACCAAGGAAGAGAGATTTGGTCATAAAATCATCCAACTTGACCAAGTTCGTCCATTTTGGTCTTTCTACGTTTCGACTAGATTCAAAGTTGACCTAAGCCAAATGTCAAGCCATGATTGATGTAACATGACACATTAAACCCTTTGATGAAGTTTGGAACCAAGGAAGAGAGATTTGGTCCAAGAATCATCCAACTTGACCAAGTTTGTCCATTTTGGTCTTTCTACGTTTCGACTAGATTCAAAGTTGACCTAAGCCAAATGTCAAGCCATGATTGATGTAACATGACACATTAAACCCTTTGATGAAGTTTGGAACCAAGGAAGAGAGATTTGGTCATAGAATCATCCAACTTGACCAAGTTCGTCCATTTTGGTCTTTCTACGTTTCGACTAGATTCAAAGTTGACCTAAGCCAAATGTCAAGCCATGATTGATGTAACATGACACATTAAACCCTTTGATGAAGTTTGGAACCAAGGAAGAGAGATTTGGTCAAGAATCATCCAACTTGACCAAGTTCGTCCATTTTGGTCTTTCTTACGTTTCGACTAGATTCAAAGTTGACCTAAGCCAAATGTCAAGCCATGATTGATGTAACATGACACATTAAACCCTTTGATGAAGTTTGGAACCAAGGAAGAGAGATTTGGTCCAAGAATCATCCAACTTGACCAAGTTTGTCCATTTTGGTCTTTCTATATTTCGACTAGATTCAAAGTTGACCTAAGCCAAATGTCAAGCCATGATTGATGTAACATGACACATTAAACCCTTTGATGAAGTTTGGAACCAAGGAAGAGAGATTTGGTCATAGAATCATCCAACTTGACCAAGTTCGTCCATTTTGTCTTTCTATGTTTCGACAAGATTCAAAGTTGACCTAAGCCAAATGTCAAGCCATGATTGATGTAACATGACACATTAAACCCTTTGATGAAGTTTGGAACCAAGGAAGAGAGATTTGGTCCAAGAATCATCCAACTTGACCAAGTTTGTCCATTTTGGTCTTTCTATGTTTCGACTAGATTCAAAGTTGACCTAAGCCAAATGTCAAGCCATGATTGATGTAACATGACACATTAAACCCTTTGATGAAGTTTGGAACCAAGGAAGAGAGATTTGGTCATAGAATCATCCAACTTGACCAAGTTCGTCCATTTTGTCTTTCTATCTTTTCGACAGATTCAAAGTTGACCTAAGCCAAATGTCAAGCCATGATTGATGTAACATGACACATTAAACCCTTTGATGAAGTTTGGAACCAAGGAAGAGAGATTTGGTCCAAGAATCATCCAACTTGACCAAGTTTGTCCATTTTGGTCTTTCTATATTTCGACTAGATTCAAAGTTGACCTAAGCCAAATGTCAAGCCATGATTGATGTAACATGACACATTAAACCCTTTGATGAAGTTTGGAACCAAGGAAGAGAGATTTGGTCATAGAATCATCCAACTTGACCAAGTTCGTCCATTTTGGTCTTTCTACGTTTCGACTAAGATTCAAAGTTGACCTAAGCCAAATGTCAAGCCATGATTGATGTAACATGACACATTAAACCCTTTGATGAAGTTTGGAACCAAGGAAGAGAGATTTGGTCCAAGAATCATCCAACTTGACCAAGTTTGTCCATTTTGGTCTTTCTATGTTTCGACTAGATTCAAAGTTGACCTAAGCCAAATGTCAAGCCATGATTGATGTAACATGACACATTAAACCCTTTGATGAAGTTTGGAACCAAGGAAGAGAGATTTGGTCATAGAATCATCCAACTTGACCAAGTTCGTCCATTTTGGTCTTTCTACGTTTCGACTAGATTCAAAGTTGACCTAAGCCAAATGTCAAGCCATGATTGATGTAACATGACACATTAAACCCTTTGATGAAGTTTGGAACCAAGGAAGAGAGATTTGGTCATAGAATCATCCAACTTGACCAAGTTCGTCCATTTTGGTCTTTCTTGTTTCGACTAGATTCAAAGTTGACCTAAGCCAAATGTCAAGCCATGATTGATGTAACATGACACATTAAACCCTTTGATGAAGTTTGGAACCAAGGAAGAGAGATTTGGTCCAAGAATCATCCAACTTGACCAAGTTTGTCCATTTTGGTCTTTCTATGTTTCGACTAGATTCAAAGTTGACCTAAGCCAAATGTCAAGCCATGATTGATGTAACATGACACATTAAACCCTTTGATGAAGTTTGGAACCAAGGAAGAGAGATTTGGTCCAAGAATCATCCAACTTGACCAAGTTTGTCCATTTTGGTCTTTCTATGTTTCGACTAGATTCAAAGTTGACCTAAGCCAAATGTCAAGCCATGATTGATGTAACATGACACATTAAACCCTTTGATGAAGTTTGGAACCAAGGAAGAGAGATTTGGTCATAGAATCATCCAACTTGACCAAGTTCGTCCATTTTGGTCTTTCTATGTTTCGACTAGATTCAAAGTTGACCTAAGCCAAATGTCAAGCCATGATTGATGTAACATGACACATTAAACCCTTTGATGAAGTTTGGAACCAAGGAAGAGAGATTTGGTCATAGAATCATCCAACTTGACCAAGTTCGTCCATTTTGGTCTTTCTATATTTCGACTAGATTCAAAGTTGACCTAAGCCAAATGTCAAGCCATGATTGATGTAACATGACACATTAAACCCTTTGATGAAGTTTGGAACCAAGGAAGAGAGATTTGGTCATAGAATCATCCAACTTGACCAAGTTCGTCCATTTTGGTCTTTCTATGTTTCGACTAGATTCAAAGTTGACCTAAGCCAAATGTCAAGCCATGATTGATGTAACATGACACATTAAACCCTTTGATGAAGTTTGGAACCAAGGAAGAGAGATTTGGTCAAGAATCATCCAACTTGACCAAGTTCGTCCATTTTGGTCTTTCTACGTTTCGACTAGATTCAAAGTTGACCTAAGCCAAATGTCAAGCCATGATTGATGTAACATGACACATTAAACCCTTTGATGAAGTTTGGAACCAAGGAAGAGAGATTTGGTCATAGAATCATCCAACTTGACCAAGTTCGTCCATTTTGGTCTTTCTATGTTTCGACTAGATTCAAAGTTGACCTAAGCCAAATGTCAAGCCATGATTGATGTAACATGACACATTAAACCCTTTGATGAAGTTTGGAACCAAGGAAGAGAGATTTGGTCCAAGAATCATCCAACTTGACCAAGTTCGTCCATTTTGGTCTTTCTATGTTTCGACTAGATTCAAAGTTGACCTAAGCCAAATGTCAAGCCATGATTGATGTAACATGACACATTAAACCCTTTGATGAAGTTTGGAACCAAGGAAGAGAGATTTGGTCCAAGAATCATCCAACTTGACCAAGTTTGTCCATTTTGGTCTTTCTATGTTTCGACTAGATTCAAAGTTGACCTAAGCCAAATGTCAAGCCATGATTGATGTAACATGACACATTAAACCCTTTGATGAAGTTTGGAACCAAGGAAGAGAGATTTGGTCCAAGAATCATCCAACTTGACCAAGTTCGTCCATTTTGGTCTTTCTATGTTTCGACTAGATTCAAAGTTGACCTAAGCCAAATGTCAAGCCATGATTGATGTAACATGACACATTAAACCCTTTGATGAAGTTTGGAACCAAGGAAGAGAGATTTGGTCCAAGAATCATCCAACTTGACCAAGTTTGTCCATTTTGGTCTTTCTATGTTTCGACTAGATTCAAAGTTGACCTAAGCCAAATGTCAAGCCATGATTGATGTAACATGACACATTAAACCCTTTGATGAAGTTTGGAACCAAGGAAGAGAGATTTGGTCCAAGAATCATCCAACTTGACCAAGTTTGTCCATTTTGGTCTTTCTATGTTTCGACTAGATTCAAAGTTGACCTAAGCCAAATGTCAAGCCATGATTGATGTAACATGACACATTAAACCCTTTGATGAAGTTTGGAACCAAGGAAGAGAGATTTGGTCATAGAATCATCCAACTTGACCAAGTTCGTCCATTTTGGTCTTTCTATGTTTCGACTAGATTCAAAGTTGACCTAAGCCAAATGTCAAGCCATGATTGATGTAACATGACACATTAAACCCTTTGATGAAGTTTGGAACCAAGGAAGAGAGATTTGGTCCAAGAATCATCCAACTTGACCAAGTTTGTCCATTTTGGTCTTTCTATGTTTCGACTAGATTCAAAGTTGACCTAAGCCAAATGTCAAGCCATGATTGATGTAACATGACACATTAAACCCTTTGATGAAGTTTGGAACCAAGGAAGAGAGATTTGGTCCAAGAATCATCCAACTTGACCAAGTTCGTCCATTTTGGTCTTTCTATGTTTCGACTAGATTCAAAGTTGACCTAAGCCAAATGTCAAGCCATGATTGATGTAACATGACACATTAAACCCTTTGATGAAGTTTGGAACCAAGGAAGAGAGATTTGGTCATAGAATCATCCAACTTGACCAAGTTCGTCCATTTTGGTCTTTCTATGTTTCGACTAGATTCAAAGTTGACCTAAGCCAAATGTCAAGCCATGATTGATGTAACATGACACATTAAACCCTTTGATGAAGTTTGGAACCAAGGAAGAGAGATTTGGTCCAAGAATCATCCAACTTGACCAAGTTCGTCCATTTTGGTCTTTCTATGTTTCGACTAGATTCAAAGTTGACCTAAGCCAAATGTCAAGCCATGATTGATGTAACATGACACATTAAACCCTTTGATGAAGTTTGGAACCAAGGAAGAGAGATTTGGTCATAGAATCATCCAACTTGACCAAGTTCGTCCATTTTGGTCTTTCTATGTTTCGACTAGATTCAAAGTTGACCTAAGCCAAATGTCAAGCCATGATTGATGTAACATGACACATTAAACCCTTTGATGAAGTTTGGAACCAAGGAAGAGAGATTTGGTCCAAGAATCATCCAACTTGACCAAGTTTGTCCATTTTGGTCTTTCTATGTTTCGACTAGATTCAAAGTTGACCTAAGCCAAATGTCAAGCCATGATTGATGTAACATGACACATTAAACCCTTTGATGAAGTTTGGAACCAAGGAAGAGAGATTTGGTCATAGAATCATCCAACTTGACCAAGTTCGTCCATTTTGGTCTTTCTATGTTTCGACTAGATTCAAAGTTGACCTAAGCCAAATGTCAAGCCATGATTGATGTAACATGACACATTAAACCCTTTGATGAAGTTTGGAACCAAGGAAGAGAGATTTGGTCCAAGAATCATCCAACTTGACCAAGTTCGTCCATTTTGGTCTTTCTATGTTTCGACTAGATTCAAAGTTGACCTAAGCCAAATGTCAAGCCATGATTGATGTAACATGACACATTAAACCCTTTGATGAAGTTTGGAACCAAGGAAGAGAGATTTGGTCCAAGAATCATCCAACTTGACCAAGTTCGTCCATTTTGGTCTTTCTATGTTTCGACTAGATTCAAAGTTGACCTAAGCCAAATGTCAAGCCATGATTGATGTAACATGACACATTAAACCCTTTGATGAAGTTTGGAACCAAGGAAGAGAGATTTGGTCCAAGAATCATCCAACTTGACCAAGTTCGTCCATTTTGGTCTTTCTATGTTTCGACTAGATTCAAAGTTGACCTAAGCCAAATGTCAAGCCATGATTGATGTAACATGACACATTAAACCCTTTGATGAAGTTTGGAACCAAGGAAGAGAGATTTGGTCCAAGAATCATCCAACTTGACCAAGTTCGTCCATTTTGGTCTTTCTATGTTTCGACTAGATTCAAAGTTGACCTAAGCCAAATGTCAAGCCATGATTGATGTAACATGACACATTAAACCCTTTGATGAAGTTTGGAACCAAGGAAGAGAGATTTGGTCCAAGAATCATCCAACTTGACCAAGTTCGTCCATTTTGGTCTTTCTATGTTTCGACTAGATTCAAAGTTGACCTAAGCCAAATGTCAAGCCATGATTGATGTAACATGACACATTAAACCCTTTGATGAAGTTTGGAACCAAGGAAGAGAGATTTGGTCATAGAATCATCCAACTTGACCAAGTTCGTCCATTTTGGTCTTTCTATGTTTCGACTAGATTCAAAGTTGACCTAAGCCAAATGTCAAGCCATGATTGATGTAACATGACACATTAAACCCTTTGATGAAGTTTGGAACCAAGGAAGAGAGATTTGGTCCAAGAATCATCCAACTTGACCAAGTTCGTCCATTTTGGTCTTTCTATGTTTCGACTAGATTCAAAGTTGACCTAAGCCAAATGTCAAGCCATGATTGATGTAACATGACACATTAAACCCTTTGATGAAGTTTGGAACCAAGGAAGAGAGATTTGGTCATAGAATCATCCAACTTGACCAAGTTCGTCCATTTTGGTCTTTCTATGTTTCGACTAGATTCAAAGTTGACCTAAGCCAAATGTCAAGCCATGATTGATGTAACATGACACATTAAACCCTTTGATGAAGTTTGGAACCAAGGAAGAGAGATTTGGTCCAAGAATCATCCAACTTGACCAAGTTCGTCCATTTTGGTCTTTCTATGTTTCGACTAGATTCAAAGTTGACCTAAGCCAAATGTCAAGCCATGATTGATGTAACATGACACATTAAACCCTTTGATGAAGTTTGGAACCAAGGAAGAGAGATTTGGTCATAGAATCATCCAACTTGACCAAGTTCGTCCATTTTGGTCTTTCTATGTTTCGACTAGATTCAAAGTTGACCTAAGCCAAATGTCAAGCCATGATTGATGTAACATGACACATTAAACCCTTTGATGAAGTTTGGAACCAAGGAAGAGAGATTTGGTCATAGAATCATCCAACTTGACCAAGTTCGTCCATTTTGGTCTTTCTATGTTTCGACTAGATTCAAAGTTGACCTAAGCCAAATGTCAAGCCATGATTGATGTAACATGACACATTAAACCCTTTGATGAAGTTTGGAACCAAGGAAGAGAGATTTGGTCCAAGAATCATCCAACTTGACCAAGTTCGTCCATTTTGGTCTTTCTATGTTTCGACTAGATTCAAAGTTGACCTAAGCCAAATGTCAAGCCATGATTGATGTAACATGACACATTAAACCCTTTGATGAAGTTTGGAACCAAGGAAGAGAGATTTGGTCATAGAATCATCCAACTTGACCAAGTTCGTCCATTTTGGTCTTTCTATGTTTCGACTAGATTCAAAGTTGACCTAAGCCAAATGTCAAGCCATGATTGATGTAACATGACACATTAAACCCTTTGATGAAGTTTGGAACCAAGGAAGAGAGATTTGGTCAAGAATCATCCAACTTGACCAAGTTCGTCCATTTTGGTCTTTCTATGTTTCGACTAGATTCAAAGTTGACCTAAGCCAAATGTCAAGCCATGATTGATGTAACATGACACATTAAACCCTTTGATGAAGTTTGGAACCAAGGAAGAGAGATTTGGTCATAGAATCATCCAACTTGACCAAGTTCGTCCATTTTGGTCTTTCTATGTTTCGACTAGATTCAAAGTTGACCTAAGCCAAATGTCAAGCCATGATTGATGTAACATGACACATTAAACCCTTTGATGAAGTTTGGAACCAAGGAAGAGAGATTTGGTCATAGAATCATCCAACTTGACCAAGTTCGTCCATTTTGGTCTTTCTATGTTTCGACTAGATTCAAAGTTGACCTAAGCCAAATGTCAAGCCATGATTGATGTAACATGACACATTAAACCCTTTGATGAAGTTTGGAACCAAGGAAGAGAGATTTGGTCCAAGAATCATCCAACTTGACCAAGTTCGTCCATTTTGGTCTTTCTATGTTTCGACTAGATTCAAAGTTGACCTAAGCCAAATGTCAAGCCATGATTGATGTAACATGACACATTAAACCCTTTGATGAAGTTTGGAACCAAGGAAGAGAGATTTGGTCCAAGAATCATCCAACTTGACCAAGTTCGTCCATTTTGGTCTTTCTATGTTTCGACTAGATTCAAAGTTGACCTAAGCCAAATGTCAAGCCATGATTGATGTAACATGACACATTAAACCCTTTGATGAAGTTTGGAACCAAGGAAGAGAGATTTGGTCATAGAATCATCCAACTTGACCAAGTTCGTCCATTTTGGTCTTTCTATGTTTCGACTAGATTCAAAGTTGACCTAAGCCAAATGTCAAGCCATGATTGATGTAACATGACACATTAAACCCTTTGATGAAGTTTGGAACCAAGGAAGAGAGATTTGGTCCAAGAATCATCCAACTTGACCAAGTTCGTCCATTTTGGTCTTTCTATGTTTCGACTAGATTCAAAGTTGACCTAAGCCAAATGTCAAGCCATGATTGATGTAACATGACACATTAAACCCTTTGATGAAGTTTGGAACCAAGGAAGAGAGATTTGGTCATAGAATCATCCAACTTGACCAAGTTCGTCCATTTTGGTCTTTCTATGTTTCGACTAGATTCAAAGTTGACCTAAGCCAAATGTCAAGCCATGATTGATGTAACATGACACATTAAACCCTTTGATGAAGTTTGGAACCAAGGAAGAGAGATTTGGTCCAAGAATCATCCAACTTGACCAAGTTCGTCCATTTTGGTCTTTCTATGTTTCGACTAGATTCAAAGTTGACCTAAGCCAAATGTCAAGCCATGATTGATGTAACATGACACATTAAACCCTTTGATGAAGTTTGGAACCAAGGAAGAGAGATTTGGTCATAGAATCATCCAACTTGACCAAGTTCGTCCATTTTGGTCTTTCTATGTTTCGACTAGATTCAAAGTTGACCTAAGCCAAATGTCAAGCCATGATTGATGTAACATGACACATTAAACCCTTTGATGAAGTTTGGAACCAAGGAAGAGAGATTTGGTCAAGAATCATCCAACTTGACCAAGTTCGTCCATTTTGGTCTTTCTATGTTTCGACTAGATTCAAAGTTGACCTAAGCCAAATGTCAAGCCATGATTGATGTAACATGACACATTAAACCCTTTGATGAAGTTTGGAACCAAGGAAGAGAGATTTGGTCATAGAATCATCCAACTTGACCAAGTTCGTCCATTTTGGTCTTTCTATGTTTCGACTAGATTCAAAGTTGACCTAAGCCAAATGTCAAGCCATGATTGATGTAACATGACACATTAAACCCTTTGATGAAGTTTGGAACCAAGGAAGAGAGATTTGGTCATAGAATCATCCAACTTGACCAAGTTCGTCCATTTTGGTCTTTCTATGTTTCGACTAGATTCAAAGTTGACCTAAGCCAAATGTCAAGCCATGATTGATGTAACATGACACATTAAACCCTTTGATGAAGTTTGGAACCAAGGAAGAGAGATTTGGTCCAAGAATCATCCAACTTGACCAAGTTCGTCCATTTTGGTCTTTCTATGTTTCGACTAGATTCAAAGTTGACCTAAGCCAAATGTCAAGCCATGATTGATGTAACATGACACATTAAACCCTTTGATGAAGTTTGGAACCAAGGAAGAGAGATTTGGTCAAGAATCATCCAACTTGACCAAGTTCGTCCATTTTGGTCTTTCTATGTTTCGACTAGATTCAAAGTTGACCTAAGCCAAATGTCAAGCCATGATTGATGTAACATGACACATTAAACCCTTTGATGAAGTTTGGAACCAAGGAAGAGAGATTTGGTCATAGAATCATCCAACTTGACCAAGTTCGTCCATTTTGGTCTTTCTATGTTTCGACTAGATTCAAAGTTGACCTAAGCCAAATGTCAAGCCATGATTGATGTAACATGACACATTAAACCCTTTGATGAAGTTTGGAACCAAGGAAGAGAGATTTGGTCCAAGAATCATCCAACTTGACCAAGTTCGTCCATTTTGGTCTTTCTATGTTTCGACTAGATTCAAAGTTGACCTAAGCCAAATGTCAAGCCATGATTGATGTAACATGACACATTAAACCCTTTGATGAAGTTTGGAACCAAGGAAGAGAGATTTGGTCATAGAATCATCCAACTTGACCAAGTTCGTCCATTTTGGTCTTTCTATGTTTCGACTAGATTCAAAGTTGACCTAAGCCAAATGTCAAGCCATGATTGATGTAACATGACACATTAAACCCTTTGATGAAGTTTGGAACCAAGGAAGAGAGATTTGGTCCAAGAATCATCCAACTTGACCAAGTTCGTCCATTTTGGTCTTTCTATGTTTCGACTAGATTCAAAGTTGACCTAAGCCAAATGTCAAGCCATGATTGATGTAACATGACACATTAAACCCTTTGATGAAGTTTGGAACCAAGGAAGAGAGATTTGGTCATAGAATCATCCAACTTGACCAAGTTCGTCCATTTTGGTCTTTCTATGTTTCGACTAGATTCAAAGTTGACCTAAGCCAAATGTCAAGCCATGATTGATGTAACATGACACATTAAACCCTTTGATGAAGTTTGGAACCAAGGAAGAGAGATTTGGTCATAGAATCATCCAACTTGACCAAGTTCGTCCATTTTGGTCTTTCTATGTTTCGACTAGATTCAAAGTTGACCTAAGCCAAATGTCAAGCCATGATTGATGTAACATGACACATTAAACCCTTTGATGAAGTTTGGAACCAAGGAAGAGAGATTTGGTCCAAGAATCATCCAACTTGACCAAGTTCGTCCATTTTGGTCTTTCTATGTTTCGACTAGATTCAAAGTTGACCTAAGCCAAATGTCAAGCCATGATTGATGTAACATGACACATTAAACCCTTTGATGAAGTTTGGAACCAAGGAAGAGAGATTTGGTCAAGAATCATCCAACTTGACCAAGTTCGTCCATTTTGGTCTTTCTATGTTTCGACTAGATTCAAAGTTGACCTAAGCCAAATGTCAAGCCATGATTGATGTAACATGACACATTAAACCCTTTGATGAAGTTTGGAACCAAGGAAGAGAGATTTGGTCCAAGAATCATCCAACTTGACCAAGTTCGTCCATTTTGGTCTTTCTATGTTTCGACTAGATTCAAAGTTGACCTAAGCCAAATGTCAAGCCATGATTGATGTAACATGACACATTAAACCCTTTGATGAAGTTTGGAACCAAGGAAGAGAGATTTGGTCATAGAATCATCCAACTTGACCAAGTTCGTCCATTTTGGTCTTTCTATGTTTCGACTAGATTCAAAGTTGACCTAAGCCAAATGTCAAGCCATGATTGATGTAACATGACACATTAAACCCTTTGATGAAGTTTGGAACCAAGGAAGAGAGATTTGGTCATAGAATCATCCAACTTGACCAAGTTCGTCCATTTTGGTCTTTCTATGTTTCGACTAGATTCAAAGTTGACCTAAGCCAAATGTCAAGCCATGATTGATGTAACATGACACATTAAACCCTTTGATGAAGTTTGGAACCAAGGAAGAGAGATTTGGTCCAAGAATCATCCAACTTGACCAAGTTTGTCCATTTTGGTCTTTCTATGTTTCGACTAGATTCAAAGTTGACCTAAGCCAAATGTCAAGCCATGATTGATGTAACATGACACATTAAACCCTTTGATGAAGTTTGGAACCAAGGAAGAGAGATTTGGTCATAGAATCATCCAACTTGACCAAGTTCGTCCATTTTGGTCTTTCTATGTTTCGACTAGATTCAAAGTTGACCTAAGCCAAATGTCAAGCCATGATTGATGTAACATGACACATTAAACCCTTTGATGAAGTTTGGAACCAAGGAAGAGAGATTTGGTCATAGAATCATCCAACTTGACCAAGTTCGTCCATTTTGGTCTTTCTATGTTTCGACTAGATTCAAAGTTGACCTAAGCCAAATGTCAAGCCATGATTGATGTAACATGACACATTAAACCCTTTGATGAAGTTTGGAACCAAGGAAGAGAGATTTGGTCAAGAATCATCCAACTTGACCAAGTTCGTCCATTTTGGTCTTTCTATGTTTCGACTAGATTCAAAGTTGACCTAAGCCAAATGTCAAGCCATGATTGATGTAACATGACACATTAAACCCTTTGATGAAGTTTGGAACCAAGGAAGAGAGATTTGGTCAAGAATCATCCAACTTGACCAAGTTCGTCCATTT
This sequence comes from Bauhinia variegata, assembly GCA_022379115.2. Taxonomy (NCBI): domain Eukaryota; kingdom Viridiplantae; phylum Streptophyta; class Magnoliopsida; order Fabales; family Fabaceae; genus Bauhinia; species Bauhinia variegata. Next base: position 28,292 of record JAKRYI020000184.1, on the reverse strand, counting down.
TGGTCTTTCTATGTTTCGACTAGATTCAAAGTTGACCTAAGCCAAATGTCAAGCCATGATTGATGTAACATGACACATTAAACCCTTTGATGAAGTTTGGAACCAAGGAAGAGAGATTTGGTCCAAGAATCATCCAACTTGACCAAGTTCGTCCATTTTGGTCTTTCTATGTTTCGACTAGATTCAAAGTTGACCTAAGCCAAATGTCAAGCCATGATTGATGTAACATGACACATTAAACCCTTTGATGAAGTTTGGAACCAAGGAAGAGAGATTTGGTCATAGAATTATCCAACTTGACCAAGTTCGTCCATTTTGGTCTTTCTATGTTTCGACTAGATTCAAAGTTGACCTAAGCCAAATGTCAAGCCATGATTGATGTAACATGACACATTAAACCCTTTGATGAAGTTTGGAACCAAGGAAGAGAGATTTGGTCATAGAATCATCCAACTTGACCAAGTTCGTCCATTTTGGTCTTTCTATGTTTCGACTAGATTCAAAGTTGACCTAAGCCAAATGTCAAGCCATGATTGATGTAACATGACACATTAAACCCTTTGATGAAGTTTGGAACCAAGGAAGAGAGATTTGGTCCAAGAATCATCCAACTTGACCAAGTTCGTCCATTTTGGTCTTTCTATGTTTCGACTAGATTCAAAGTTGACCTAAGCCAAATGTCAAGCCATGATTGATGTAACATGACACATTAAACCCTTTGATGAAGTTTGGAACCAAGGAAGAGAGATTTGGTCATAGAATCATCCAACTTGACCAAGTTCGTCCATTTTGGTCTTTCTATGTTTCGACTAGATTCAAAGTTGACCTAAGCCAAATGTCAAGCCATGATTGATGTAACATGACACATTAAACCCTTTGATGAAGTTTGGAACCAAGGAAGAGAGATTTGGTCATAGAATCATCCAACTTGACCAAGTTCGTCCATTTTGGTCTTTCTATGTTTCGACTAGATTCAAAGTTGACCTAAGCCAAATGTCAAGCCATGATTGATGTAACATGACACATTAAACCCTTTGATGAAGTTTGGAACCAAGGAAGAGAGATTTGGTCCAAGAATCATCCAACTTGACCAAGTTCGTCCATTTTGGTCTTTCTATGTTTCGACTAGATTCAAAGTTGACCTAAGCCAAATGTCAAGCCATGATTGATGTAACATGACACATTAAACCCTTTGATGAAGTTTGGAACCAAGGAAGAGAGATTTGGTCATAGAATCATCCAACTTGACCAAGTTCGTCCATTTTGGTCTTTCTATGTTTCGACTAGATTCAAAGTTGACCTAAGCCAAATGTCAAGCCATGATTGATGTAACATGACACATTAAACCCTTTGATGAAGTTTGGAACCAAGGAAGAGAGATTTGGTCATAGAATCATCCAACTTGACCAAGTTCGTCCATTTTGGTCTTTCTATGTTTCGACTAGATTCAAAGTTGACCTAAGCCAAATGTCAAGCCATGATTGATGTAACATGACACATTAAACCCTTTGATGAAGTTTGGAACCAAGGAAGAGAGATTTGGTCATAGAATCATCCAACTTGACCAAGTTCGTCCATTTTGGTCTTTCTATGTTTCGACTAGATTCAAAGTTGACCTAAGCCAAATGTCAAGCCATGATTGATGTAACATGACACATTAAACCCTTTGATGAAGTTTGGAACCAAGGAAGAGAGATTTGGTCAAGAATCATCCAACTTGACCAAGTTCGTCCATTTTGGTCTTTCTATGTTTCGACTAGATTCAAAGTTGACCTAAGCCAAATGTCAAGCCATGATTGATGTAACATGACACATTAAACCCTTTGATGAAGTTTGGAACCAAGGAAGAGAGATTTGGTCCAAGAATCATCCAACTTGACCAAGTTCGTCCATTTTGGTCTTTCTATGTTTCGACTAGATTCAAAGTTGACCTAAGCCAAATGTCAAGCCATGATTGATGTAACATGACACATTAAACCCTTTGATGAAGTTTGGAACCAAGGAAGAGAGATTTGGTCATAGAATCATCCAACTTGACCAAGTTCGTCCATTTTGGTCTTTCTATGTTTCGACTAGATTCAAAGTTGACCTAAGCCAAATGTCAAGCCATGATTGATGTAACATGACACATTAAACCCTTTGATGAAGTTTGGAACCAAGGAAGAGAGATTTGGTCATAGAATCATCCAACTTGACCAAGTTCGTCCATTTTGGTCTTTCTATGTTTCGACTAGATTCAAAGTTGACCTAAGCCAAATGTCAAGCCATGATTGATGTAACATGACACATTAAACCCTTTGATGAAGTTTGGAACCAAGGAAGAGAGATTTGGTCATAGAATCATCCAACTTGACCAAGTTCGTCCATTTTGGTCTTTCTATGTTTCGACTAGATTCAAAGTTGACCTAAGCCAAATGTCAAGCCATGATTGATGTAACATGACACATTAAACCCTTTGATGAAGTTTGGAACCAAGGAAGAGAGATTTGGTCAAGAATCATCCAACTTGACCAAGTTCGTCCATTTTGGTCTTTCTATGTTTCGACTAGATTCAAAGTTGACCTAAGCCAAATGTCAAGCCATGATTGATGTAACATGACACATTAAACCCTTTGATGAAGTTTGGAACCAAGGAAGAGAGATTTGGTCAAGAATCATCCAACTTGACCAAGTTCGTCCATTTTGGTCTTTCTATGTTTCGACTAGATTCAAAGTTGACCTAAGCCAAATGTCAAGCCATGATTGATGTAACATGACACATTAAACCCTTTGATGAAGTTTGGAACCAAGGAAGAGAGATTTGGTCATAGAATCATCCAACTTGACCAAGTTCGTCCATTTTGGTCTTTCTATGTTTCGACTAGATTCAAAGTTGACCTAAGCCAAATGTCAAGCCATGATTGATGTAACATGACACATTAAACCCTTTGATGAAGTTTGGAACCAAGGAAGAGAGATTTGGTCAAGAATCATCCAACTTGACCAAGTTCGTCCATTTTGGTCTTTCTATGTTTCGACTAGATTCAAAGTTGACCTAAGCCAAATGTCAAGCCATGATTGATGTAACATGACACATTAAACCCTTTGATGAAGTTTGGAACCAAGGAAGAGAGATTTGGTCATAGAATCATCCAACTTGACCAAGTTCGTCCATTTTGGTCTTTCTATGTTTCGACTAGATTCAAAGTTGACCTAAGCCAAATGTCAAGCCATGATTGATGTAACATGACACATTAAACCCTTTGATGAAGTTTGGAACCAAGGAAGAGAGATTTGGTCATAGAATCATCCAACTTGACCAAGTTCGTCCATTTTGGTCTTTCTATGTTTCGACTAGATTCAAAGTTGACCTAAGCCAAATGTCAAGCCATGATTGATGTAACATGACACATTAAACCCTTTGATGAAGTTTGGAACCAAGGAAGAGAGATTTGGTCATAGAATCATCCAACTTGACCAAGTTCGTCCATTTTGGTCTTTCTATGTTTCGACTAGATTCAAAGTTGACCTAAGCCAAATGTCAAGCCATGATTGATGTAACATGACACATTAAACCCTTTGATGAAGTTTGGAACCAAGGAAGAGAGATTTGGTCCAAGAATCATCCAACTTGACCAAGTTCGTCCATTTTGGTCTTTCTATGTTTCGACTAGATTCAAAGTTGACCTAAGCCAAATGTCAAGCCATGATTGATGTAACATGACACATTAAACCCTTTGATGAAGTTTGGAACCAAGGAAGAGAGATTTGGTCATAGAATTATCCAACTTGACCAAGTTCGTCCATTTTGGTCTTTCTATGTTTCGACTAGATTCAAAGTTGACCTAAGCCAAATGTCAAGCCATGATTGATGTAACATGACACATTAAACCCTTTGATGAAGTTTGGAACCAAGGAAGAGAGATTTGGTCATAGAATCATCCAACTTGACCAAGTTCGTCCATTTTGGTCTTTCTATGTTTCGACTAGATTCAAAGTTGACCTAAGCCAAATGTCAAGCCATGATTGATGTAACATGACACATTAAACCCTTTGATGAAGTTTGGAACCAAGGAAGAGAGATTTGGTCCAAGAATCATCCAACTTGACCAAGTTCGTCCATTTTGGTCTTTCTATGTTTCGACTAGATTCAAAGTTGACCTAAGCCAAATGTCAAGCCATGATTGATGTAACATGACACATTAAACCCTTTGATGAAGTTTGGAACCAAGGAAGAGAGATTTGGTCATAGAATCATCCAACTTGACCAAGTTCGTCCATTTTGGTCTTTCTATGTTTCGACTAGATTCAAAGTTGACCTAAGCCAAATGTCAAGCCATGATTGATGTAACATGACACATTAAACCCTTTGATGAAGTTTGGAACCAAGGAAGAGAGATTTGGTCATAGAATCATCCAACTTGACCAAGTTCGTCCATTTTGGTCTTTCTATGTTTCGACTAGATTCAAAGTTGACCTAAGCCAAATGTCAAGCCATGATTGATGTAACATGACACATTAAACCCTTTGATGAAGTTTGGAACCAAGGAAGAGAGATTTGGTCAAGAATCATCCAACTTGACCAAGTTCGTCCATTTTGGTCTTTCTATGTTTCGACTAGATTCAAAGTTGACCTAAGCCAAATGTCAAGCCATGATTGATGTAACATGACACATTAAACCCTTTGATGAAGTTTGGAACCAAGGAAGAGAGATTTGGTCATAGAATCATCCAACTTGACCAAGTTCGTCCATTTTGGTCTTTCTATGTTTCGACTAGATTCAAAGTTGACCTAAGCCAAATGTCAAGCCATGATTGATGTAACATGACACATTAAACCCTTTGATGAAGTTTGGAACCAAGGAAGAGAGATTTGGTCATAGAATCATCCAACTTGACCAAGTTCGTCCATTTTGGTCTTTCTATGTTTCGACTAGATTCAAAGTTGACCTAAGCCAAATGTCAAGCCATGATTGATGTAACATGACACATTAAACCCTTTGATGAAGTTTGGAACCAAGGAAGAGAGATTTGGTCATAGAATCATCCAACTTGACCAAGTTCGTCCATTTTGGTCTTTCTATGTTTCGACTAGATTCAAAGTTGACCTAAGCCAAATGTCAAGCCATGATTGATGTAACATGACACATTAAACCCTTTGATGAAGTTTGGAACCAAGGAAGAGAGATTTGGTCATAGAATCATCCAACTTGACCAAGTTCGTCCATTTTGGTCTTTCTATGTTTCGACTAGATTCAAAGTTGACCTAAGCCAAATGTCAAGCCATGATTGATGTAACATGACACATTAAACCCTTTGATGAAGTTTGGAACCAAGGAAGAGAGATTTGGTCATAGAATCATCCAACTTGACCAAGTTCGTCCATTTTGGTCTTTCTATGTTTCGACTAGATTCAAAGTTGACCTAAGCCAAATGTCAAGCCATGATTGATGTAACATGACACATTAAACCCTTTGATGAAGTTTGGAACCAAGGAAGAGAGATTTGGTCATAGAATCATCCAACTTGACCAAGTTCGTCCATTTTGGTCTTTCTATGTTTCGACTAGATTCAAAGTTGACCTAAGCCAAATGTCAAGCCATGATTGATGTAACATGACACATTAAACCCTTTGATGAAGTTTGGAACCAAGGAAGAGAGATTTGGTCATAGAATCATCCAACTTGACCAAGTTCGTCCATTTTGGTCTTTCTATGTTTCGACTAGATTCAAAGTTGACCTAAGCCAAATGTCAAGCCATGATTGATGTAACATGACACATTAAACCCTTTGATGAAGTTTGGAACCAAGGAAGAGAGATTTGGTCCAAGAATCATCCAACTTGACCAAGTTCGTCCATTTTGGTCTTTCTATGTTTCGACTAGATTCAAAGTTGACCTAAGCCAAATGTCAAGCCATGATTGATGTAACATGACACATTAAACCCTTTGATGAAGTTTGGAACCAAGGAAGAGAGATTTGGTCATAGAATCATCCAACTTGACCAAGTTCGTCCATTTTGGTCTTTCTATGTTTCGACTAGATTCAAAGTTGACCTAAGCCAAATGTCAAGCCATGATTGATGTAACATGACACATTAAACCCTTTGATGAAGTTTGGAACCAAGGAAGAGAGATTTGGTCATAGAATCATCCAACTTGACCAAGTTCGTCCATTTTGGTCTTTCTATGTTTCGACTAGATTCAAAGTTGACCTAAGCCAAATGTCAAGCCATGATTGATGTAACATGACACATTAAACCCTTTGATGAAGTTTGGAACCAAGGAAGAGAGATTTGGTCATAGAATCATCCAACTTGACCAAGTTCGTCCATTTTGGTCTTTCTATGTTTCGACTAGATTCAAAGTTGACCTAAGCCAAATGTCAAGCCATGATTGATGTAACATGACACATTAAACCCTTTGATGAAGTTTGGAACCAAGGAAGAGAGATTTGGTCCAAGAATCATCCAACTTGACCAAGTTCGTCCATTTTGGTCTTTCTATGTTTCGACTAGATTCAAAGTTGACCTAAGCCAAATGTCAAGCCATGATTGATGTAACATGACACATTAAACCCTTTGATGAAGTTTGGAACCAAGGAAGAGAGATTTGGTCATAGAATCATCCAACTTGACCAAGTTCGTCCATTTTGGTCTTTCTATGTTTCGACTAGATTCAAAGTTGACCTAAGCCAAATGTCAAGCCATGATTGATGTAACATGACACATTAAACCCTTTGATGAAGTTTGGAACCAAGGAAGAGAGATTTGGTCATAGAATCATCCAACTTGACCAAGTTCGTCCATTTTGGTCTTTCTATGTTTCGACTAGATTCAAAGTTGACCTAAGCCAAATGTCAAGCCATGATTGATGTAACATGACACATTAAACCCTTTGATGAAGTTTGGAACCAAGGAAGAGAGATTTGGTCATAGAATCATCCAACTTGACCAAGTTCGTCCATTTTGGTCTTTCTATGTTTCGACTAGATTCAAAGTTGACCTAAGCCAAATGTCAAGCCATGATTGATGTAACATGACACATTAAACCCTTTGATGAAGTTTGGAACCAAGGAAGAGAGATTTGGTCATAGAATCATCCAACTTGACCAAGTTCGTCCATTTTGGTCTTTCTATGTTTCGACTAGATTCAAAGTTGACCTAAGCCAAATGTCAAGCCATGATTGATGTAACATGACACATTAAACCCTTTGATGAAGTTTGGAACCAAGGAAGAGAGATTTGGTCATAGAATCATCCAACTTGACCAAGTTCGTCCATTTTGGTCTTTCTATGTTTCGACTAGATTCAAAGTTGACCTAAGCCAAATGTCAAGCCATGATTGATGTAACATGACACATTAAACCCTTTGATGAAGTTTGGAACCAAGGAAGAGAGATTTGGTCATAGAATCATCCAACTTGACCAAGTTCGTCCATTTTGGTCTTTCTATGTTTCGACTAGATTCAAAGTTGACCTAAGCCAAATGTCAAGCCATGATTGATGTAACATGACACATTAAACCCTTTGATGAAGTTTGGAACCAAGGAAGAGAGATTTGGTCATAGAATCATCCAACTTGACCAAGTTCGTCCATTTTGGTCTTTCTATGTTTCGACTAGATTCAAAGTTGACCTAAGCCAAATGTCAAGCCATGATTGATGTAACATGACACATTAAACCCTTTGATGAAGTTTGGAACCAAGGAAGAGAGATTTGGTCATAGAATCATCCAACTTGACCAAGTTCGTCCATTTTGGTCTTTCTATGTTTCGACTAGATTCAAAGTTGACCTAAGCCAAATGTCAAGCCATGATTGATGTAACATGACACATTAAACCCTTTGATGAAGTTTGGAACCAAGGAAGAGAGATTTGGTCATAGAATCATCCAACTTGACCAAGTTCGTCCATTTTGGTCTTTCTATGTTTCGACTAGATTCAAAGTTGACCTAAGCCAAATGTCAAGCCATGATTGATGTAACATGACACATTAAACCCTTTGATGAAGTTTGGAACCAAGGAAGAGAGATTTGGTCATAGAATCATCCAACTTGACCAAGTTCGTCCATTTTGGTCTTTCTATGTTTCGACTAGATTCAAAGTTGACCTAAGCCAAATGTCAAGCCATGATTGATGTAACATGACACATTAAACCCTTTGATGAAGTTTGGAACCAAGGAAGAGAGATTTGGTCATAGAATCATCCAACTTGACCAAGTTCGTCCATTTTGGTCTTTCTATGTTTCGACTAGATTCAAAGTTGACCTAAGCCAAATGTCAAGCCATGATTGATGTAACATGACACATTAAACCCTTTGATGAAGTTTGGAACCAAGGAAGAGAGATTTGGTCAAGAATCATCCAACTTGACCAAGTTCGTCCATTTTGGTCTTTCTATGTTTCGACTAGATTCAAAGTTGACCTAAGCCAAATGTCAAGCCATGATTGATGTAACATGACACATTAAACCCTTTGATGAAGTTTGGAACCAAGGAAGAGAGATTTGGTCATAGAATCATCCAACTTGACCAAGTTCGTCCATTTTGGTCTTTCTATGTTTCGACTAGATTCAAAGTTGACCTAAGCCAAATGTCAAGCCATGATTGATGTAACATGACACATTAAACCCTTTGATGAAGTTTGGAACCAAGGAAGAGAGATTTGGTCATAGAATCATCCAACTTGACCAAGTTCGTCCATTTTGGTCTTTCTATGTTTCGACTAGATTCAAAGTTGACCTAAGCCAAATGTCAAGCCATGATTGATGTAACATGACACATTAAACCCTTTGATGAAGTTTGGAACCAAGGAAGAGAGATTTGGTCATAGAATCATCCAACTTGACCAAGTTCGTCCATTTTGGTCTTTCTATGTTTCGACTAGATTCAAAGTTGACCTAAGCCAAATGTCAAGCCATGATTGATGTAACATGACACATTAAACCCTTTGATGAAGTTTGGAACCAAGGAAGAGAGATTTGGTCATAGAATCATCCAACTTGACCAAGTTCGTCCATTTTGGTCTTTCTATGTTTCGACTAGATTCAAAGTTGACCTAAGCCAAATGTCAAGCCATGATTGATGTAACATGACACATTAAACCCTTTGATGAAGTTTGGAACCAAGGAAGAGAGATTTGGTCCAAGAATCATCCAACTTGACCAAGTTCGTCCATTTTGGTCTTTCTATGTTTCGACTAGATTCAAAGTTGACCTAAGCCAAATGTCAAGCCATGATTGATGTAACATGACACATTAAACCCTTTGATGAAGTTTGGAACCAAGGAAGAGAGATTTGGTCATAGAATTATCCAACTTGACCAAGTTCGTCCATTTTGGTCTTTCTATGTTTCGACTAGATTCAAAGTTGACCTAAGCCAAATGTCAAGCCATGATTGATGTAACATGACACATTAAACCCTTTGATGAAGTTTGGAACCAAGGAAGAGAGATTTGGTCATAGAATCATCCAACTTGACCAAGTTCGTCCATTTTGGTCTTTCTATGTTTCGACTAGATTCAAAGTTGACCTAAGCCAAATGTCAAGCCATGATTGATGTAACATGACACATTAAACCCTTTGATGAAGTTTGGAACCAAGGAAGAGAGATTTGGTCCAAGAATCATCCAACTTGACCAAGTTCGTCCATTTTGGTCTTTCTATGTTTCGACTAGATTCAAAGTTGACCTAAGCCAAATGTCAAGCCATGATTGATGTAACATGACACATTAAACCCTTTGATGAAGTTTGGAACCAAGGAAGAGAGATTTGGTCATAGAATCATCCAACTTGACCAAGTTCGTCCATTTTGGTCTTTCTATGTTTCGACTAGATTCAAAGTTGACCTAAGCCAAATGTCAAGCCATGATTGATGTAACATGACACATTAAACCCTTTGATGAAGTTTGGAACCAAGGAAGAGAGATTTGGTCATAGAATCATCCAACTTGACCAAGTTCGTCCATTTTGGTCTTTCTATGTTTCGACTAGATTCAAAGTTGACCTAAGCCAAATGTCAAGCCATGATTGATGTAACATGACACATTAAACCCTTTGATGAAGTTTGGAACCAAGGAAGAGAGATTTGGTCCAAGAATCATCCAACTTGACCAAGTTCGTCCATTTTGGTCTTTCTATGTTTCGACTAGATTCAAAGTTGACCTAAGCCAAATGTCAAGCCATGATTGATGTAACATGACACATTAAACCCTTTGATGAAGTTTGGAACCAAGGAAGAGAGATTTGGTCATAGAATCATCCAACTTGACCAAGTTCGTCCATTTTGGTCTTTCTATGTTTCGACTAGATTCAAAGTTGACCTAAGCCAAATGTCAAGCCATGATTGATGTAACATGACACATTAAACCCTTTGATGAAGTTTGGAACCAAGGAAGAGAGATTTGGTCATAGAATCATCCAACTTGACCAAGTTCGTCCATTTTGGTCTTTCTATGTTTCGACTAGATTCAAAGTTGACCTAAGCCAAATGTCAAGCCATGATTGATGTAACATGACACATTAAACCCTTTGATGAAGTTTGGAACCAAGGAAGAGAGATTTGGTCATAGAATTATCCAACTTGACCAAGTTCGTCCATTTTGGTCTTTCTATGTTTCGACTAGATTCAAAGTTGACCTAAGCCAAATGTCAAGCCATGATTGATGTAACATGACACATTAAACCCTTTGATGAAGTTTGGAACCAAGGAAGAGAGATTTGGTCATAGAATCATCCAACTTGACCAAGTTCGTCCATTTTGGTCTTTCTATGTTTCGACTAGATTCAAAGTTGACCTAAGCCAAATGTCAAGCCATGATTGATGTAACATGACACATTAAACCCTTTGATGAAGTTTGGAACCAAGGAAGAGAGATTTGGTCATAGAATCATCCAACTTGACCAAGTTCGTCCATTTTGGTCTTTCTATGTTTCGACTAGATTCAAAGTTGACCTAAGCCAAATGTCAAGCCATGATTGATGTAACATGACACATTAAACCCTTTGATGAAGTTTGGAACCAAGGAAGAGAGATTTGGTCATAGAATCATCCAACTTGACCAAGTTCGTCCATTTTGGTCTTTCTATGTTTCGACTAGATTCAAAGTTGACCTAAGCCAAATGTCAAGCCATGATTGATGTAACATGACACATTAAACCCTTTGATGAAGTTTGGAACCAAGGAAGAGAGATTTGGTCATAGAATCATCCAACTTGACCAAGTTCGTCCATTTTGGTCTTTCTATGTTTCGACTAGATTCAAAGTTGACCTAAGCCAAATGTCAAGCCATGATTGATGTAACATGACACATTAAACCCTTTGATGAAGTTTGGAACCAAGGAAGAGAGATTTGGTCATAGAATCATCCAACTTGACCAAGTTCGTCCATTTTGGTCTTTCTATGTTTCGACTAGATTCAAAGTTGACCTAAGCCAAATGTCAAGCCATGATTGATGTAACATGACACATTAAACCCTTTGATGAAGTTTGGAACCAAGGAAGAGAGATTTGGTCAAGAATCATCCAACTTGACCAAGTTCGTCCATTTTGGTCTTTCTATGTTTCGACTAGATTCAAAGTTGACCTAAGCCAAATGTCAAGCCATGATTGATGTAACATGACACATTAAACCCTTTGATGAAGTTTGGAACCAAGGAAGAGAGATTTGGTCATAGAATCATCCAACTTGACCAAGTTCGTCCATTTTGGTCTTTCTATGTTTCGACTAGATTCAAAGTTGACCTAAGCCAAATGTCAAGCCATGATTGATGTAACATGACACATTAAACCCTTTGATGAAGTTTGGAACCAAGGAAGAGAGATTTGGTCATAGAATCATCCAACTTGACCAAGTTCGTCCATTTTGGTCTTTCTATGTTTCGACTAGATTCAAAGTTGACCTAAGCCAAATGTCAAGCCATGATTGATGTAACATGACACATTAAACCCTTTGATGAAGTTTGGAACCAAGGAAGAGAGATTTGGTCATAGAATCATCCAACTTGACCAAGTTCGTCCATTTTGGTCTTTCTATGTTTCGACTAGATTCAAAGTTGACCTAAGCCAAATGTCAAGCCATGATTGATGTAACATGACACATTAAACCCTTTGATGAAGTTTGGAACCAAGGAAGAGAGATTTGGTCAAGAATCATCCAACTTGACCAAGTTCGTCCATTTTGGTCTTTCTATGTTTCGACTAGATTCAAAGTTGACCTAAGCCAAATGTCAAGCCATGATTGATGTAACATGACACATTAAACCCTTTGATGAAGTTTGGAACCAAGGAAGAGAGATTTGGTCATAGAATCATCCAACTTGACCAAGTTCGTCCATTTTGGTCTTTCTATGTTTCGACTAGATTCAAAGTTGACCTAAGCCAAATGTCAAGCCATGATTGATGTAACATGACACATTAAACCCTTTGATGAAGTTTGGAACCAAGGAAGAGAGATTTGGTCATAGAATCATCCAACTTGACCAAGTTCGTCCATTTTGGTCTTTCTATGTTTCGACTAGATTCAAAGTTGACCTAAGCCAAATGTCAAGCCATGATTGATGTAACATGACACATTAAACCCTTTGATGAAGTTTGGAACCAAGGAAGAGAGATTTGGTCATAGAATCATCCAACTTGACCAAGTTCGTCCATTTTGGTCTTTCTATGTTTCGACTAGATTCAAAGTTGACCTAAGCCAAATGTCAAGCCATGATTGATGTAACATGACACATTAAACCCTTTGATGAAGTTTGGAACCAAGGAAGAGAGATTTGGTCATAGAATCATCCAACTTGACCAAGTTCGTCCATTTTGGTCTTTCTATGTTTCGACTAGATTCAAAGTTGACCTAAGCCAAATGTCAAGCCATGATTGATGTAACATGACACATTAAACCCTTTGATGAAGTTTGGAACCAAGGAAGAGAGATTTGGTCATAGAATCATCCAACTTGACCAAGTTCGTCCATTTTGGTCTTTCTATGTTTCGACTAGATTCAAAGTTGACCTAAGCCAAATGTCAAGCCATGATTGATGTAACATGACACATTAAACCCTTTGATGAAGTTTGGAACCAAGGAAGAGAGATTTGGTCATAGAATCATCCAACTTGACCAAGTTCGTCCATTTTGGTCTTTCTATGTTTCGACTAGATTCAAAGTTGACCTAAGCCAAATGTCAAGCCATGATTGATGTAACATGACACATTAAACCCTTTGATGAAGTTTGGAACCAAGGAAGAGAGATTTGGTCAAGAATCATCCAACTTGACCAAGTTCGTCCATTTTGGTCTTTCTATGTTTCGACTAGATTCAAAGTTGACCTAAGCCAAATGTCAAGCCATGATTGATGTAACATGACACATTAAACCCTTTGATGAAGTTTGGAACCAAGGAAGAGAGATTTGGTCATAGAATCATCCAACTTGACCAAGTTCGTCCATTTTGGTCTTTCTATGTTTCGACTAGATTCAAAGTTGACCTAAGCCAAATGTCAAGCCATGATTGATGTAACATGACACATTAAACCCTTTGATGAAGTTTGGAACCAAGGAAGAGAGATTTGGTCATAGAATCATCCAACTTGACCAAGTTCGTCCATTTTGGTCTTTCTATGTTTCGACTAGATTCAAAGTTGACCTAAGCCAAATGTCAAGCCATGATTGATGTAACATGACACATTAAACCCTTTGATGAAGTTTGGAACCAAGGAAGAGAGATTTGGTCATAGAATCATCCAACTTGACCAAGTTCGTCCATTTTGGTCTTTCTATGTTTCGACTAGATTCAAAGTTGACCTAAGCCAAATGTCAAGCCATGATTGATGTAACATGACACATTAAACCCTTTGATGAAGTTTGGAACCAAGGAAGAGAGATTTGGTCATAGAATCATCCAACTTGACCAAGTTCGTCCATTTTGGTCTTTCTATGTTTCGACTAGATTCAAAGTTGACCTAAGCCAAATGTCAAGCCATGATTGATGTAACATGACACATTAAACCCTTTGATGAAGTTTGGAACCAAGGAAGAGAGATTTGGTCATAGAATCATCCAACTTGACCAAGTTCGTCCATTTTGGTCTTTCTATGTTTCGACTAGATTCAAAGTTGACCTAAGCCAAATGTCAAGCCATGATTGATGTAACATGACACATTAAACCCTTTGATGAAGTTTGGAACCAAGGAAGAGAGATTTGGTCCAAGAATCATCCAACTTGACCAAGTTCGTCCATTTTGGTCTTTCTATGTTTCGACTAGATTCAAAGTTGACCTAAGCCAAATGTCAAGCCATGATTGATGTAACATGACACATTAAACCCTTTGATGAAGTTTGGAACCAAGGAAGAGAGATTTGGTCATAGAATCATCCAACTTGACCAAGTTCGTCCATTTTGGTCTTTCTATGTTTCGACTAGATTCAAAGTTGACCTAAGCCAAATGTCAAGCCATGATTGATGTAACATGACACATTAAACCCTTTGATGAAGTTTGGAACCAAGGAAGAGAGATTTGGTCATAGAATCATCCAACTTGACCAAGTTCGTCCATTTTGGTCTTTCTATGTTTCGACTAGATTCAAAGTTGACCTAAGCCAAATGTCAAGCCATGATTGATGTAACATGACACATTAAACCCTTTGATGAAGTTTGGAACCAAGGAAGAGAGATTTGGTCCAAGAATCATCCAACTTGACCAAGTTCGTCCATTTTGGTCTTTCTATGTTTCGACTAGATTCAAAGTTGACCTAAGCCAAATGTCAAGCCATGATTGATGTAACATGACACATTAAACCCTTTGATGAAGTTTGGAACCAAGGAAGAGAGATTTGGTCATAGAATCATCCAACTTGACCAAGTTCGTCCATTTTGGTCTTTCTATGTTTCGACTAGATTCAAAGTTGACCTAAGCCAAATGTCAAGCCATGATTGATGTAACATGACACATTAAACCCTTTGATGAAGTTTGGAACCAAGGAAGAGAGATTTGGTCATAGAATCATCCAACTTGACCAAGTTCGTCCATTTTGGTCTTTCTATGTTTCGACTAGATTCAAAGTTGACCTAAGCCAAATGTCAAGCCATGATTGATGTAACATGACACATTAAACCCTTTGATGAAGTTTGGAACCAAGGAAGAGAGATTTGGTCCAAGAATCATCCAACTTGACCAAGTTCGTCCATTTTGGTCTTTCTATGTTTCGACTAGATTCAAAGTTGACCTAAGCCAAATGTCAAGCCATGATTGATGTAACATGACACATTAAACCCTTTGATGAAGTTTGGAACCAAGGAAGAGAGATTTGGTCATAGAATCATCCAACTTGACCAAGTTCGTCCATTTTGGTCTTTCTATGTTTCGACTAGATTCAAAGTTGACCTAAGCCAAATGTCAAGCCATGATTGATGTAACATGACACATTAAACCCTTTGATGAAGTTTGGAACCAAGGAAGAGAGATTTGGTCATAGAATCATCCAACTTGACCAAGTTCGTCCATTTTGGTCTTTCTATGTTTCGACTAGATTCAAAGTTGACCTAAGCCAAATGTCAAGCCATGATTGATGTAACATGACACATTAAACCCTTTGATGAAGTTTGGAACCAAGGAAGAGAGATTTGGTCATAGAATCATCCAACTTGACCAAGTTCGTCCATTTTGGTCTTTCTATGTTTCGACTAGATTCAAAGTTGACCTAAGCCAAATGTCAAGCCATGATTGATGTAACATGACACATTAAACCCTTTGATGAAGTTTGGAACCAAGGAAGAGAGATTTGGTCATAGAATCATCCAACTTGACCAAGTTCGTCCATTTTGGTCTTTCTATGTTTCGACTAGATTCAAAGTTGACCTAAGCCAAATGTCAAGCCATGATTGATGTAACATGACACATTAAACCCTTTGATGAAGTTTGGAACCAAGGAAGAGAGATTTGGTCCAAGAATCATCCAACTTGACCAAGTTCGTCCATTTTGGTCTTTCTATGTTTCGACTAGATTCAAAGTTGACCTAAGCCAAATGTCAAGCCATGATTGATGTAACATGACACATTAAACCCTTTGATGAAGTTTGGAACCAAGGAAGAGAGATTTGGTCATAGAATCATCCAACTTGACCAAGTTCGTCCATTTTGGTCTTTCTATGTTTCGACTAGATTCAAAGTTGACCTAAGCCAAATGTCAAGCCATGATTGATGTAACATGACACATTAAACCCTTTGATGAAGTTTGGAACCAAGGAAGAGAGATTTGGTCATAGAATCATCCAACTTGACCAAGTTCGTCCATTTTGGTCTTTCTATGTTTCGACTAGATTCAAAGTTGACCTAAGCCAAATGTCAAGCCATGATTGATGTAACATGACACATTAAACCCTTTGATGAAGTTTGGAACCAAGGAAGAGAGATTTGGTCCAAGAATCATCCAACTTGACCAAGTTCGTCCATTTTGGTCTTTCTATGTTTCGACTAGATTCAAAGTTGACCTAAGCCAAATGTCAAGCCATGATTGATGTAACATGACACATTAAACCCTTTGATGAAGTTTGGAACCAAGGAAGAGAGATTTGGTCATAGAATCATCCAACTTGACCAAGTTCGTCCATTTTGGTCTTTCTATGTTTCGACTAGATTCAAAGTTGACCTAAGCCAAATGTCAAGCCATGATTGATGTAACATGACACATTAAACCCTTTGATGAAGTTTGGAACCAAGGAAGAGAGATTTGGTCATAGAATCATCCAACTTGACCAAGTTCGTCCATTTTGGTCTTTCTATGTTTCGACTAGATTCAAAGTTGACCTAAGCCAAATGTCAAGCCATGATTGATGTAACATGACACATTAAACCCTTTGATGAAGTTTGGAACCAAGGAAGAGAGATTTGGTCCAAGAATCATCCAACTTGACCAAGTTGTCCATTTTGGTCTTTCTATGTTTCGACTAGATTCAAAGTTGACCTAAGCCAAATGTCAAGCCATGATTGATGTAACATGACACATTAAACCCTTTGATGAAGTTTGGAACCAAGGAAGA
This sequence comes from Bauhinia variegata, assembly GCA_022379115.2. Lineage (NCBI taxonomy): Eukaryota > Viridiplantae > Streptophyta > Magnoliopsida > Fabales > Fabaceae > Bauhinia > Bauhinia variegata. The sequence goes on along the minus strand of JAKRYI020000184.1, from coordinate 11,284 downwards.
GAGATTTGGTCCAAGAATCATCCAACTTGACCAAGTTCGTCCATTTTGGTCTTTCTATGTTTCGACTAGATTCAAAGTTGACCTAAGCCAAATGTCAAGCCATGATTGATGTAACATGACACATTAAACCCTTTGATGAAGTTTGGAACCAAGGAAGAGAGATTTGGTCCAAGAATCATCCAACTTGACCAAGTTCGTCCATTTTGGTCTTTCTATGTTTCGACTAGATTCAAAGTTGACCTAAGCCAAATGTCAAGCCATGATTGATGTAACATGACACATTAAACCCTTTGATGAAGTTTGGAACCAAGGAAGAGAGATTTGGTCATAGAATCATCCAACTTGACCAAGTTCGTCCATTTTGGTCTTTCTATGTTTCGACTAGATTCAAAGTTGACCTAAGCCAAATGTCAAGCCATGATTGATGTAACATGACACATTAAACCCTTTGATGAAGTTTGGAACCAAGGAAGAGAGATTTGGTCATAGAATCATCCAACTTGACCAAGTTCGTCCATTTTGGTCTTTCTACGTTTCGACTAGATTCAAAGTTGACCTAAGCCAAATGTCAAGCCATGATTGATGTAACATGACACATTAAACCCTTTGATGAAGTTTGGAACCAAGGAAGAGAGATTTGGTCCAAGAATCATCCAACTTGACCAAGTTCGTCCATTTTGGTCTTTCTATGTTTCGACTAGATTCAAAGTTGACCTAAGCCAAATGTCAAGCCATGATTGATGTAACATGACACATTAAACCCTTTGATGAAGTTTGGAACCAAGGAAGAGAGATTTGGTCCAAGAATCATCCAACTTGACCAAGTTCGTCCATTTTGGTCTTTCTATGTTTCGACTAGATTCAAAGTTGACCTAAGCCAAATGTCAAGCCATGATTGATGTAACATGACACATTAAACCCTTTGATGAAGTTTGGAACCAAGGAAGAGAGATTTGGTCATAGAATTATCCAACTTGACCAAGTTCGTCCATTTTGGTCTTTCTATGTTTCGACTAGATTCAAAGTTGACCTAAGCCAAATGTCAAGCCATGATTGATGTAACATGACACATTAAACCCTTTGATGAAGTTTGGAACCAAGGAAGAGAGATTTGGTCATAGAATCATCCAACTTGACCAAGTTCGTCCATTTTGGTCTTTCTATGTTTCGACTAGATTCAAAGTTGACCTAAGCCAAATGTCAAGCCATGATTGATGTAACATGACACATTAAACCCTTTGATGAAGTTTGGAACCAAGGAAGAGAGATTTGGTCCAAGAATCATCCAACTTGACCAAGTTCGTCCATTTTGGTCTTTCTATGTTTCGACTAGATTCAAAGTTGACCTAAGCCAAATGTCAAGCCATGATTGATGTAACATGACACATTAAACCCTTTGATGAAGTTTGGAACCAAGGAAGAGAGATTTGGTCATAGAATCATCCAACTTGACCAAGTTCGTCCATTTTGGTCTTTCTATGTTTCGACAAGATTCAAAGTTGACCTAAGCCAAATGTCAAGCCATGATTGATGTAACATGACACATTAAACCCTTTGATGAAGTTTGGAACCAAGGAAGAGAGATTTGGTCATAGAATCATCCAACTTGACCAAGTTCGTCCATTTTGGTCTTTCTACGTTTCGACTAGATTCAAAGTTGACCTAAGCCAAATGTCAAGCCATGATTGATGTAACATGACACATTAAACCCTTTGATGAAGTTTGGAACCAAGGAAGAGAGATTTGGTCCAAGAATCATCCAACTTGACCAAGTTGTCCATTTTGGTCTTTCTATGTTTCGACTAGATTCAAAGTTGACCTAAGCCAAATGTCAAGCCATGATTGATGTAACATGACACATTAAACCCTTTGATGAAGTTTGGAACCAAGGAAGAGAGATTTGGTCCAAGAATCATCCAACTTGACCAAGTTTGTCCATTTTGGTCTTTCTATGTTTCGACTAGATTCAAAGTTGACCTAAGCCAAATGTCAAGCCATGATTGATGTAACATGACACATTAAACCCTTTGATGAAGTTTGGAACCAAGGAAGAGAGATTTGGTCCAAGAATCATCCAACTTGACCAAGTTTGTCCATTTTGGTCTTTCTATGTTTCGACTAGATTCAAAGTTGACCTAAGCCAAATGTCAAGCCATGATTGATGTAACATGACACATTAAACCCTTTGATGAAGTTTGGAACCAAGGAAGAGAGATTTGGTCATAGAATTATCCAACTTGACCAAGTTCGTCCATTTTGGTCTTTCTATGTTTCGACTAGATTCAAAGTTGACCTAAGCCAAATGTCAAGCCATGATTGATGTAACATGACACATTAAACCCTTTGATGAAGTTTGGAACCAAGGAAGAGAGATTTGGTCATAGAATCATCCAACTTGACCAAGTTCGTCCATTTTGGTCTTTCTACGTTTCGACTAGATTCAAAGTTGACCTAAGCCAAATGTCAAGCCATGATTGATGTAACATGACACATTAAACCCTTTGATGAAGTTTGGAACCAAGGAAGAGAGATTTGGTCCAAGAATCATCCAACTTGACCAAGTTCGTCCATTTTGGTCTTTCTATGTTTCGACTAGATTCAAAGTTGACCTAAGCCAAATGTCAAGCCATGATTGATGTAACATGACACATTAAACCCTTTGATGAAGTTTGGAACCAAGGAAGAGAGATTTGGTCCAAGAATCATCCAACTTGACCAAGTTCGTCCATTTTGGTCTTTCTATGTTTCGACTAGATTCAAAGTTGACCTAAGCCAAATGTCAAGCCATGATTGATGTAACATGACACATTAAACCCTTTGATGAAGTTTGGAACCAAGGAAGAGAGATTTGGTCATAGAATTATCCAACTTGACCAAGTTCGTCCATTTTGGTCTTTCTATGTTTCGACTAGATTCAAAGTTGACCTAAGCCAAATGTCAAGCCATGATTGATGTAACATGACACATTAAACCCTTTGATGAAGTTTGGAACCAAGGAAGAGAGATTTGGTCATAGAATTATCCAACTTGACCAAGTTCGTCCATATTGGTCTTTCTATGTTTCGACAAGATTCAAAGTTGACCTAAGCCAAATGTCAAGCCATGATTGATGTAACATGACACATTAAACCCTTTGATGAAGTTTGGAACCAAGGAAGAGAGATTTGGTCCAAGAATCATCCAACTTGACCAAGTTTGTCCATTTTGGTCTTTCTATGTTTCGACTAGATTCAAAGTTGACCTAAGCCAAATGTCAAGCCATGATTGATGTAACATGACACATTAAACCCTTTGATGAAGTTTGGAACCAAGGAAGAGAGATTTGGTCATAGAATCATCCAACTTGACCAAGTTCGTCCATTTTGGTCTTTCTATGTTTCGACTAGATTCAAAGTTGACCTAAGCCAAATGTCAAGCCATGATTGATGTAACATGACACATTAAACCCTTTGATGAAGTTTGGAACCAAGGAAGAGAGATTTGGTCAAGAATCATCCAACTTGACCAAGTTCGTCCATTTTGGTCTTTCTATGTTTCGACTAGATTCAAAGTTGACCTAAGCCAAATGTCAAGCCATGATTGATGTAACATGACACATTAAACCCTTTGATGAAGTTTGGAACCAAGGAAGAGAGATTTGGTCCAAGAATCATCCAACTTGACCAAGTTTGTCCATTTTGGTCTTTCTATGTTTCGACTAGATTCAAAGTTGACCTAAGCCAAATGTCAAGCCATGATTGATGTAACATGACACATTAAACCCTTTGATGAAGTTTGGAACCAAGGAAGAGAGATTTGGTCCAAGAATCATCCAACTTGACCAAGTTTGTCCATTTTGGTCTTTCTATGTTTCGACTAGATTCAAAGTTGACCTAAGCCAAATGTCAAGCCATGATTGATGTAACATGACACATTAAACCCTTTGATGAAGTTTGGAACCAAGGAAGAGAGATTTGGTCCAAGAATCATCCAACTTGACCAAGTTCGTCCATTTTGGTCTTTCTATGTTTCGACTAGATTCAAAGTTGACCTAAGCCAAATGTCAAGCCATGATTGATGTAACATGACACATTAAACCCTTTGATGAAGTTTGGAACCAAGGAAGAGAGATTTGGTCATAGAATCATCCAACTTGACCAAGTTCGTCCATTTTGGTCTTTCTATGTTTCGACTAGATTCAAAGTTGACCTAAGCCAAATGTCAAGCCATGATTGATGTAACATGACACATTAAACCCTTTGATGAAGTTTGGAACCAAGGAAGAGAGATTTGGTCATAGAATCATCCAACTTGACCAAGTTCGTCCATTTTGGTCTTTCTACGTTTCGACTAGATTCAAAGTTGACCTAAGCCAAATGTCAAGCCATGATTGATGTAACATGACACATTAAACCCTTTGATGAAGTTTGGAACCAAGGAAGAGAGATTTGGTCCAAGAATCATCCAACTTGACCAAGTTCGTCCATTTTGGTCTTTCTATGTTTCGACTAGATTCAAAGTTGACCTAAGCCAAATGTCAAGCCATGATTGATGTAACATGACACATTAAACCCTTTGATGAAGTTTGGAACCAAGGAAGAGAGATTTGGTCCAAGAATCATCCAACTTGACCAAGTTCGTCCATATTGGTCTTTCTATGTTTCGACAAGATTCAAAGTTGACCTAAGCCAAATGTCAAGCCATGATTGATGTAACATGACACATTAAACCCTTTGATGAAGTTTGGAACCAAGGAAGAGAGATTTGGTCCAAGAATCATCCAACTTGACCAAGTTTGTCCATTTTGGTCTTTCTATGTTTCGACTAGATTCAAAGTTGACCTAAGCCAAATGTCAAGCCATGATTGATGTAACATGACACATTAAACCCTTTGATGAAGTTTGGAACCAAGGAAGAGAGATTTGGTCATAGAATTATCCAACTTGACCAAGTTCGTCCATTTTGGTCTTTCTATGTTTCGACTAGATTCAAAGTTGACCTAAGCCAAATGTCAAGCCATGATTGATGTAACATGACACATTAAACCCTTTGATGAAGTTTGGAACCAAGGAAGAGAGATTTGGTCATAGAATCATCCAACTTGACCAAGTTCGTCCATTTTGGTCTTTCTACGTTTCGACTAGATTCAAAGTTGACCTAAGCCAAATGTCAAGCCATGATTGATGTAACATGACACATTAAACCCTTTGATGAAGTTTGGAACCAAGGAAGAGAGATTTGGTCCAAGAATCATCCAACTTGACCAAGTTGTCCATTTTGGTCTTTCTATGTTTCGACTAGATTCAAAGTTGACCTAAGCCAAATGTCAAGCCATGATTGATGTAACATGACACATTAAACCCTTTGATGAAGTTTGGAACCAAGGAAGAGAGATTTGGTCCAAGAATCATCCAACTTGACCAAGTTTGTCCATTTTGGTCTTTCTATGTTTCGACTAGATTCAAAGTTGACCTAAGCCAAATGTCAAGCCATGATTGATGTAACATGACACATTAAACCCTTTGATGAAGTTTGGAACCAAGGAAGAGAGATTTGGTCCAAGAATCATCCAACTTGACCAAGTTCGTCCATTTTGGTCTTTCTATGTTTCGACTAGATTCAAAGTTGACCTAAGCCAAATGTCAAGCCATGATTGATGTAACATGACACATTAAACCCTTTGATGAAGTTTGGAACCAAGGAAGAGAGATTTGGTCATAGAATTATCCAACTTGACCAAGTTCGTCCATTTTGGTCTTTCTATGTTTCGACTAGATTCAAAGTTGACCTAAGCCAAATGTCAAGCCATGATTGATGTAACATGACACATTAAACCCTTTGATGAAGTTTGGAACCAAGGAAGAGAGATTTGGTCATAGAATCATCCAACTTGACCAAGTTCGTCCATTTTGGTCTTTCTATGTTTCGACTAGATTCAAAGTTGACCTAAGCCAAATGTCAAGCCATGATTGATGTAACATGACACATTAAACCCTTTGATGAAGTTTGGAACCAAGGAAGAGAGATTTGGTCCAAGAATCATCCAACTTGACCAAGTTCGTCCATTTTGGTCTTTCTATGTTTCGACTAGATTCAAAGTTGACCTAAGCCAAATGTCAAGCCATGATTGATGTAACATGACACATTAAACCCTTTGATGAAGTTTGGAACCAAGGAAGAGAGATTTGGTCCAAGAATCATCCAACTTGACCAAGTTCGTCCATTTTGGTCTTTCTATGTTTCGACTAGATTCAAAGTTGACCTAAGCCAAATGTCAAGCCATGATTGATGTAACATGACACATTAAACCCTTTGATGAAGTTTGGAACCAAGGAAGAGAGATTTGGTCATAGAATTATCCAACTTGACCAAGTTCGTCCATTTTGGTCTTTCTATGTTTCGACTAGATTCAAAGTTGACCTAAGCCAAATGTCAAGCCATGATTGATGTAACATGACACATTAAACCCTTTGATGAAGTTTGGAACCAAGGAAGAGAGATTTGGTCATAGAATTATCCAACTTGACCAAGTTCGTCCATTTTGGTCTTTCTATGTTTCGACTAGATTCAAAGTTGACCTAAGCCAAATGTCAAGCCATGATTGATGTAACATGACACATTAAACCCTTTGATGAAGTTTGGAACCAAGGAAGAGAGATTTGGTCATAGAATCATCCAACTTGACCAAGTTCGTCCATTTTGGTCTTTCTATGTTTCGACTAGATTCAAAGTTGACCTAAGCCAAATGTCAAGCCATGATTGATGTAACATGACACATTAAACCCTTTGATGAAGTTTGGAACCAAGGAAGAGAGATTTGGTCATAGAATCATCCAACTTGACCAAGTTCGTCCATTTTGGTCTTTCTATGTTTCGACTAGATTCAAAGTTGACCTAAGCCAAATGTCAAGCCATGATTGATGTAACATGACACATTAAACCCTTTGATGAAGTTTGGAACCAAGGAAGAGAGATTTGGTCATAGAATCATCCAACTTGACCAAGTTCGTCCATTTTGGTCTTTCTATGTTTCGACTAGATTCAAAGTTGACCTAAGCCAAATGTCAAGCCATGATTGATGTAACATGACACATTAAACCCTTTGATGAAGTTTGGAACCAAGGAAGAGAGATTTGGTCATAGAATCATCCAACTTGACCAAGTTCGTCCATTTTGGTCTTTCTATGTTTCGACTAGATTCAAAGTTGACCTAAGCCAAATGTCAAGCCATGATTGATGTAACATGACACATTAAACCCTTTGATGAAGTTTGGAACCAAGGAAGAGAGATTTGGTCAAGAATCATCCAACTTGACCAAGTTCGTCCATTTTGGTCTTTCTATGTTTCGACTAGATTCAAAGTTGACCTAAGCCAAATGTCAAGCCATGATTGATGTAACATGACACATTAAACCCTTTGATGAAGTTTGGAACCAAGGAAGAGAGATTTGGTCAAGAATCATCCAACTTGACCAAGTTCGTCCATTTTGGTCTTTCTATGTTTCGACTAGATTCAAAGTTGACCTAAGCCAAATGTCAAGCCATGATTGATGTAACATGACACATTAAACCCTTTGATGAAGTTTGGAACCAAGGAAGAGAGATTTGGTCAAGAATCATCCAACTTGACCAAGTTCGTCCATTTTGGTCTTTCTATGTTTCGACTAGATTCAAAGTTGACCTAAGCCAAATGTCAAGCCATGATTGATGTAACATGACACATTAAACCCTTTGATGAAGTTTGGAACCAAGGAAGAGAGATTTGGTCATAGAATCATCCAACTTGACCAAGTTCGTCCATTTTGGTCTTTCTATGTTTCGACTAGATTCAAAGTTGACCTAAGCCAAATGTCAAGCCATGATTGATGTAACATGACACATTAAACCCTTTGATGAAGTTTGGAACCAAGGAAGAGAGATTTGGTCATAGAATCATCCAACTTGACCAAGTTCGTCCATTTTGGTCTTTCTATGTTTCGACTAGATTCAAAGTTGACCTAAGCCAAATGTCAAGCCATGATTGATGTAACATGACACATTAAACCCTTTGATGAAGTTTGGAACCAAGGAAGAGAGATTTGGTCCAAGAATCATCCAACTTGACCAAGTTCGTCCATTTTGGTCTTTCTATGTTTCGACTAGATTCAAAGTTGACCTAAGCCAAATGTCAAGCCATGATTGATGTAACATGACACATTAAACCCTTTGATGAAGTTTGGAACCAAGGAAGAGAGATTTGGTCCAAGAATCATCCAACTTGACCAAGTTCGTCCATTTTGGTCTTTCTATGTTTCGACTAGATTCAAAGTTGACCTAAGCCAAATGTCAAGCCATGATTGATGTAACATGACACATTAAACCCTTTGATGAAGTTTGGAACCAAGGAAGAGAGATTTGGTCAAGAATCATCCAACTTGACCAAGTTCGTCCATTTTGGTCTTTCTATGTTTCGACTAGATTCAAAGTTGACCTAAGCCAAATGTCAAGCCATGATTGATGTAACATGACACATTAAACCCTTTGATGAAGTTTGGAACCAAGGAAGAGAGATTTGGTCATAGAATCATCCAACTTGACCAAGTTCGTCCATTTTGGTCTTTCTATGTTTCGACTAGATTCAAAGTTGACCTAAGCCAAATGTCAAGCCATGATTGATGTAACATGACACATTAAACCCTTTGATGAAGTTTGGAACCAAGGAAGAGAGATTTGGTCATAGAATCATCCAACTTGACCAAGTTCGTCCATTTTGGTCTTTCTATGTTTCGACTAGATTCAAAGTTGACCTAAGCCAAATGTCAAGCCATGATTGATGTAACATGACACATTAAACCCTTTGATGAAGTTTGGAACCAAGGAAGAGAGATTTGGTCCAAGAATCATCCAACTTGACCAAGTTTGTCCATTTTGGTCTTTCTATGTTTCGACTAGATTCAAAGTTGACCTAAGCCAAATGTCAAGCCATGATTGATGTAACATGACACATTAAACCCTTTGATGAAGTTTGGAACCAAGGAAGAGAGATTTGGTCCAAGAATCATCCAACTTGACCAAGTTCGTCCATTTTGGTCTTTCTATGTTTCGACTAGATTCAAAGTTGACCTAAGCCAAATGTCAAGCCATGATTGATGTAACATGACACATTAAACCCTTTGATGAAGTTTGGAACCAAGGAAGAGAGATTTGGTCAAGAATCATCCAACTTGACCAAGTTCGTCCATTTTGGTCTTTCTATGTTTCGACTAGATTCAAAGTTGACCTAAGCCAAATGTCAAGCCATGATTGATGTAACATGACACATTAAACCCTTTGATGAAGTTTGGAACCAAGGAAGAGAGATTTGGTCATAGAATCATCCAACTTGACCAAGTTCGTCCATTTTGGTCTTTCTATGTTTCGACTAGATTCAAAGTTGACCTAAGCCAAATGTCAAGCCATGATTGATGTAACATGACACATTAAACCCTTTGATGAAGTTTGGAACCAAGGAAGAGAGATTTGGTCATAGAATCATCCAACTTGACCAAGTTCGTCCATTTGGTCTTTCTATGTTTCGACTAGATTCAAAGTTGACCTAAGCCAAATGTCAAGCCATGATTGATGTAACATGACACATTAAACCCTTTGATGAAGTTTGGAACCAAGGAAGAGAGATTTGGTCCAAGAATCATCCAACTTGACCAAGTTCGTCCATTTGGTCTTTCTATGTTTCGACTAGATTCAAAGTTGACCTAAGCCAAATGTCAAGCCATGATTGATGTAACATGACACATTAAACCCTTTGATGAAGTTTGGAACCAAGGAAGAGAGATTTGGTCAAGAATCATCCAACTTGACCAAGTTTGTCCATTTTGGTCTTTCTATGTTTCGACTAGATTCAAAGTTGACCTAAGCCAAATGTCAAGCCATGATTGATGTAACATGACACATTAAACCCTTTGATGAAGTTTGGAACCAAGGAAGAGAGATTTGGTCATAGAATCATCCAACTTGACCAAGTTCGTCCATTTTGGTCTTTCTATGTTTCGACTAGATTCAAAGTTGACCTAAGCCAAATGTCAAGCCATGATTGATGTAACATGACACATTAAACCCTTTGATGAAGTTTGGAACCAAGGAAGAGAGATTTGGTCATAGAATCATCCAACTTGACCAAGTTCGTCCATTTTGGTCTTTCTATGTTTCGACTAGATTCAAAGTTGACCTAAGCCAAATGTCAAGCCATGATTGATGTAACATGACACATTAAACCCTTTGATGAAGTTTGGAACCAAGGAAGAGAGATTTGGTCCAGAATCATCCAACTTGACCAAGTTCGTCCATTTTGGTCTTTCTACGTTTCGACTAGATTCAAAGTTGACCTAAGCCAAATGTCAAGCCATGATTGATGTAACATGACACATTAAACCCTTTGATGAAGTTTGGAACCAAGGAAGAGAGATTTGGTCAAGAATCATCCAACTTGACCAAGTTCGTCCATTTTGGTCTTTCTACGTTTCGACTAGATTCAAAGTTGACCTAAGCCAAATGTCAAGCCATGATTGATGTAACATGACACATTAAACCCTTTGATGAAGTTTGGAACCAAGGAAGAGAGATTTGGTCCAAGAATCATCCAACTTGACCAAGTTTCGTCCATTTTGGTCTTTCTATGTTTCGACTAGATTCAAAGTTGACCTAAGCCAAATGTCAAGCCATGATTGATGTAACATGACACATTAAACCCTTTGATGAAGTTTGGAACAAGGAAGAGAGATTTGGTCATAGAATCATCCAACTTGACCAAGTTCGTCCATTTTGGTCTTTCTATGTTTCGACTAGATTCAAAGTTGACCTAAGCCAAATGTCAAGCCATGATTGATGTAACATGACACATTAAACCCTTTGATGAAGTTTGGAACCAAGGAAGAGAGATTTGCCATAGAATCATCCAACTTGACCAAGTTCGTCCATTTTGGTCTTTCTATTTCGACTAGATTCAAAGTTGACCTAAGCCAAATGTCAAGCATGATTGATGTAACATGACACATTAAACCCTTTGATGAAGTTTGGAACCAAGGAAGAGAGATTTGGTCCAAGAATCATCCAACTTGACCAAGTTTGTCCATTTTGGTCTTTCTATGTTTCGACTAGATTCAAAGTTGACCTAAGCCAAATGTCAAGCCATGATTGATGTAACATGACACATTAAACCCTTTGATGAAGTTTGGAACCAAGGAAGAGAGATTTGGTCAAAGAATCATCCAACTTGACCAAGTTCGTCCATTTTGGTCTTTCTATGTTTCGACTAGATTCAAAGTTGACC
>JAKRYI020000183.1:0-65440 GCA_022379115.2 Bauhinia variegata | reverse complement strand
TTGATGAAGTTTGGAACCAAGGAAGAGAGATTTGGTCATAGAATTATCTAACTTGACCAAGTTCGTCCATATTGGTCTTTCTATGTTTCGACAGATTCAAAGTTGACCTAAGCCAAAATGTCAAGCCATGATTTATGTAAGATGACACAATAAACCCTTGATGAAGTTTGGAACCAAGGAAGAGAGATTTGGTATCGAATCATCAACTTGACCAAGTTCGTCCATTTTGGTCTTTTTTCGTTTCGACTAGATTCAAAGTTGACCAAAGCCAAATGTCAAGCCATGATTGATGTAATTGGACATTAAACTCTTTGATGAAGTTTGGAACCAAGGAAGAGAGATTTGGTCATAGAATCATCCAACTTGACCAAGTTCGTCCATTTTGGTCTTTTACGTTTCGCCTAGTTTCAAAGTTGACCTAAGCCAAATGTCAAGCCATGATTGATGTATATGACACATTAAACCCTTTGATGAAGTTTGGAACCAACGAAGAGAGATTTGGTCCAAGAATCATCCAACTTGACCAAAGTTCGTCCTTTTTGGTCTTTTCTATGTTTCGACTAGATACAAGTTGACTAAGCCAAATGTCAAGCCATGATTGATGTAACATCACACATTAAACCTTTGATGAAGTTTGGAACCAAGGAAGAGATATTTGGTCATAGAATTATCCAACTTGACCAAGTTCGTCCTTATTGGTCTTCTATGTTTCGACTAGATTCAAAGTTGACCTAAGCCAAATGTCAAGCCATGATTGATGTAACATGACACATTAAACCCTTTGATGAAGTTTGGAACCAAGGGAAAGAGATTTGGTCCAAGAATCATCCAACTTGACCAAGTTTGTCCTTTTGGTCTTTCTATGTTTCGACTAGATTCAAAGTTGACCTAAGCCAAATGTCAAGCCATGATTGATGTAACATGACACATTAAACCGTTGATGAAGTTTGGAACCAAGGAAGAGAGATTTGGTCATAGAATTATCCAACTTGACCAAGTTCGTCCATATTGGTCTTTCTATGTTTCGACTAGATTCAAAGTTGACCTAAGCCAAATGTCAAGCCATGATTGATGTAACAGACACATTAAACCCTTTCATGAAGTTTGGAACCAAGGAAGAGAGATTTGGTCATAGAATTATCTAACTTGACTAAGTTCGTCCATATTGGTCTTTCTATGTTTCGACAAGATTCAAAGTTGACCGAAGCCAAATATCAAGCCATGATTTATGTGGGACATGACACATTAAACCCTTTGGTGAAGTTTGGAACTAAGGAAGAGAGATTTGGTCTATAGAATCATCTAACTTGACCAAGTTCGTCCATTTTGGTCTTTCTACGTTTCGACTAGATTCAAAGTTTGACCTAAGCCAAATGTCAAGCCATGATTGATGTATATGACACATTAAACCCTTTGATGAAGTTTGGAACCAACGAAGAGAGATTTGGTCCAAGAATCATCCAACTTGACCAAGTTCGTCCTTTTTGGTCTTTCTATGTTTCGACTAGATTCAAAGTTGACCTAAGCCAAATGTCAAGCCATGATTGATGTAAACATCACACATTAAACCCTTTGATGAAGTTTAGAACCAAGGAAGAGATATTTGGTCATAGAATTATCCAACTTGACCAGTTCGTCCATATTGGTCTTTTATGTTTCGACTAGATTCAAAGTTGACCTAAGCCAAATGTCAAGCCTATGATTTATGTAACATTGACACATTAAACCCTTTGATGAAGTTTGGAACCAAGGAAAGAGATTTGGTCCAAGAATCATCCACTTGACCATGTTTGTCATTTTGGTCTTTCTATGTTTCGATAGATTAAAGTTGACCTAAGCCAAATGTCAAGCTATGATTGATGTAACATGACACATTAAACCCGTTGATGAAGTTTGGAACCAGGAAAGAGATTTGGTCATAGAATTATCCAACTTGACCAAGTTCGTCCCTTATTGGTCTTTCTATGTTTCGATAGATTCAAAGTTGACGTAAGCAAATGTCAAGCCATGATTGATGTAACTTGACACATTAAACCCTTTCATGAAGTTTGGAACCAAGGAAGAGAGATTTGGTCATAGAATTATCTAACTTGACTAAGTTCGTCCATATTGGTCTTTCTATGTTTCGACAGATTCAAAGTTGACCTAAGCCAAATATCAAGCCATGATTTATGTGACATGACACATTAAACCCTTTGATGAAGTTTGGAACAAGGAAGAGAGATTTGGTCATAGAATTATCCAACTTGACCAAGTTCGTCCATATTGGTCTTTCTATGTTTCGACTAGATTCAAAGTTGACCTAAGCCAAATGTCAAGCCATGATTGATGTACATGACACATTAAACCCTTTGATGAAGTTTGGAACCAAGGAAGAGAGATTTGGTCCATAGAATTATCCAACTTGACCAAGTTCGTCCATATTGGTCTTCTATGTTTCGACAAGATTCAAAGTTGACCTAAGCCAAATGTCAAGCCATGATTTGATGTAAGATGACACATTAAACCCTTTGATGAAGTTTGGAACCAAGGAAGAGAGATTTGGTCATAGAATCATCTAACTTGACCAAGTTCGTCCATTTTGGTCTTCTAGTTTCGACTAGATTCAAAGTTGACCAAAGCCAAATGTCAAGCCATGATTGATGTAAACTTGACACATTAAACTCTTTGATGAAGTTTGGAACAAGGAAGAGAGATTTGGTCATAGAATATCCAACTTGACCAAGTTCGTCCATTTTGGTCTTTCTACGTTTCGCCTAGATTCAAAGTTGACCTAAGCCAAATGTCAAGCCATGATTGATGTATATGACACATTAAACCCTTTGATGAAGTTTGGAACCAACGAAGAGAGATTTGGTCCAAGAATCATCCAACTTGACCAAGTTCGTCCTTTTTGGTCTTTCTATGTTTCGACTAGATACAAAGTTGACCTAAGCCAAATGTCAAGCCATGATTGATGTAACATGACACATTAAACCCTTTGATGAAGTTTGGAACCAAGGAAGAGATATTTGGTCATAGAATTATCCAACTTGACCAAGTTCGTCCATATTGGTCTTTCTATGTTTCGACTAGATTCAAAGTTGACCTAAGCCAAATGTCAAGCCATGATTGATGTAACATGACACATTAAACCCTTTGATGAAGTTTGGAACAAGGAAAGAGATTTGGTCCAAGAATCATCCAACTTGACCAAGTTTGTCCATTTTGGTCTTTCTATGTTTCGACTAGATTCAAAGTTGACCTAAGCCAAATGTCAAGCCATGATTGATGTAACATGACACATTAAACCCGTTGATGAAGTTTGGAACCAAGGAAGAGAGATTTGGTCATAGAATTATCCAACTTGACCAAGTTCGTCCATATTGGTCTTTCTATGTTTCGACTAGATTCAAAGTTGACCTAAGCCAAATGTCAAGCCATGATTGATGTAACATGACACATTAAACCCTTGATGAAGTTTGGAACCAAGGAAGAGAGATTTGGTCATAGAATTATCTAACTTGACTAAGTTCGTCCATATTGGTCTTTCTATGTTTCGACAAGATTCAAAGTTGACCTAAGCCAAATATCAAGCCATGATTTATGTAACATGACACATTAAACCCTTTGATGAAGTTTGGAACCAAGGAAGAGAGATTTGGTCATAGAATCATCAACTTGACAAGTTCGTCCATTTTGGTCTTTCTACGTTTCGACTAGATTCAAAGTTGACCTAAGCCAAATGTCAAGCCATGATTGATGTATATGACACATTAAACCCTTTGATGAAGTTTGGAACCAACGAAGAGAGATTTGGTCCAAGAATCATCCAACTTGACCAAGTTCGTCCTTTTTGGTCTTTGTATGTTTCGACTAGATTCAAAGTTGACCTAAGCCAAATGTCAAGCCATGATTGATGTAACATGACACATTAAACCCTTTGATGAAGTTTGGAACCAAGGAAGAGATATTTGGTCATAGAATTATCCAACTTGACCAGTTCGTCCATTTTGGTCTTTCTATGTTTCGACTAGATTCAAAGTTGACCTAAGCCAAATGTCAAGCCATGATTATGTAACATGACACATTAAACCCTTTGATGAAGTTTGGAACCAAGGAAAAGAGATTTGGTCAAGAATGATCCAACTTGACCAAGTTTGTCCATTTTGGTCTTTCTATGTTTCGACTAGATTCAAAGTTGACCTAAGCCAAATGTCAAGCTATGATTGATGTAACATGACACATTAAAACCGTTGATGAAGTTTGGAACCAAGGAAGAGAGATTTGGTCATAGAATTATCCAACTTGACCAAGTTCGTCCATTTTGGTCTTTCTATGTTTCGACTAGATTCAAAGTTGACGTAAGCCAAATGTCAAGCCATGATTGATGTAACATGACACATTAAACCCTTTCATGAAGTTTGGAACCAAGGAAGAGAGATTTGGTCATAGAATTATCTAACTTGACTAAGTTCGTCCATTTTGGTCTTTCTATGTTTCGACAAGATTCAAAGTTGACCTAAGCCAAATATCAAGCCATGATTTATGTGACATGACACATTAAACCCTTTGATGAAGTTTGGAACCAAGGAAGAGAGATTTGGTCGTAGAATCATCTAACTTGACCAAGTTCGTCCATTTTGGTCTTTCTACGTTTCGACTAGATTCAAAGTTGACCTAAGCCAAATGTCAAGCCATGATTGATGTATATGACACATTAAACCCTTTGATGAAGTTTGGAACCAACGAAGAGAGATTTGGTCAAGATTCATCCAACTTGACCAAGTTCGTCCATTTTGGTCTTTCTATGTTTCGACTAGATTCAAAGTTGACCTAAGCCAAATGTCAAGCCATGATTGATGTAACATCACACATTAAACCCTTTGATGAAGTTTGGAACCAAGGAAGAGAGATTTGGTCATAGAATTATCCAACTTGACCAAGTTCGTCCATATTGGTCTTTCTATGTTTCGACTAGATTCAAAGTTGACCTAAGCCAAATGTCAAGCCATGATTGATGTAACATGACACATTAAACCCTTGATGAAGTTTGGAACCAAGGAAAGAGATTTGGTCCAAGAATCATCCAACTTGACCAAGTTTGTCCATTTTGGTCTTTCTATGTTTCGACTAGATTCAAAGTTGACCTAAGCCAAATGTCAAGCTTGATTGATGTAACATGACACATTAAACCTTTGATGAAGTTTGGAACCAAGGAAGAGAGATTTGGTCATAGAATTATCCAACTTGACCAAGTTTGTCCATATTGGTCTTTCTATGTTTCGACTAGATTCAAAGTTGACGTAAGCCAAATGTCAAGCCATGATTGATGTAACATGACACATTAAACCCTTTGATGAAGTTTGGAACCAAGGAAGAGAGATTTGGTCATAGAATTATCTAACTTGACCAAGTTCGTCCATATTGGTCTTTCTATGTTTCGACAAGATTCAAAGTTGACCTAAGCCAAATGTCAAGCCATGATTTATGTAACATGACACATTAAACCCTTTGATGAAGTTTGGAACCAAGGAAGAGAGATTTGGTCGTAGAATCATCTAACTTGACCAAGTTCGTCCATTTTGGTCTTTCTACGTTTCGACTAGATTCAAAGTTGACCTAAGCCAAATGTCAAGCCATGATTGATGTATATGACACATTAAACCCTTTGATGAAGTTTGGAACCAAGGAAGAGAGATTTGGTCCAAGAATCATCCAACTTGACCAAGTTCGTCCATTTTGGTCTTTCTATGTTTCGACTAGATTCAAAGTTGACCTAAGCCAAATGTCAAGCCATGATTGATGTAACATGACACATTAAACCCTTTGATGAAGTTTGGAACCAAGGAAGAGAGATTTGGTCATAGAATTATCTAACTTGACAAGTTCGTCCATTTTGGTCTTTTTATGTTTCGACTAGATTCAAAGTTGACCTAAGCCAAATGTCAAGCCATGATTGATGTAACATGACACATTAAACCCTTTGATGAAGTTTGGAACCAAGGAAGAGAGATTTGGTCATAGAATCATCAACTTGACCAAGTTCGTCCATTTTGGTCTTTCTATGTTTCGACTAGATTCAAAGTTGACCTAAGCCAAATGTCAAGCCATGATTGATGTAACATGACACATTAAACCCTTTGATGAAGTTTGGAACCAAGGAAGAGAGATTTGGTCCAAGAATCATCCAACTTGACCAAGTTTGTCCATTTTGGTCTTTCTATGTTTCGACTAGATTCAAAGTTGACCTAAGCCAAATGTCAAGCCATGATTGATGTAACATGACACATTAAACCCTTTGATGAAGTTTGGAACCAAGGAAGAGAGATTTGGTCCAAGAATCATCCAACTTGACCAAGTTCGTCCTTTTTGGCCTTGTTATGTTTCTTTTTTTGTTTCGACTAGATTCAAAGTTGACCTAAGCCAAATGTCAAGCCATGATTGATGTAACATGACACATTAAACCCTTTGATGAAGTTTGGAACCAAGGAAGAGAGATTTGGTCATAGAATTATCCAACTTGACCAAGTTCGTCCATTTTGGTCTTTCTATGTTTCGACTAGATTCAAAGTTGACCTAAGCCAAATGTCAAGCCATGATTGATGTAACATGACACATTAAACCCTTTGATGAAGTTTGGAACCAAGGAAGAGAGATTTGGTCCAAGAATCATCCAACTTGACAAAGTTTTCCATTTTGGTCTTTCTATGTTTCGACTAGATTCAAAGTTGACCTAAGCCAAATGTCAAGCCATGATTGATGTAACATGACACATTAAACCCTTTGATGAAGTTTGGAACCAAGGAAGAGAGATTTGGTCCAAGAATCATCCAACTTGACCAAGTTTGTCCATTTTGGTCTTTCTATGTTTCGACTAGATTCAAAGTTGACCTAAGCCAAATGTCAAGCCATGATTGATGTAACATGACACATTAAACCCTTTGATGAAGTTTGGAACCAAGGAAGAGAGATTTGGTCCAAGAATCATCCAACTTGACCAAGTTTGTCCATTTTGGTCTTTCTATGTTTCGACTAGATTCAAAGTTGACCTAAGCCAAATGTCAAGCCATGATTGATGTAACATGACACATTAAACCCTTTGATGAAGTTTGGAACCAAGGAAGAGAGATTTGGTCCAAGAATCATCCAACTTGACCAAGTTCGTCCATTTTGGTCTTTCTATGTTTCGACTAGATTCAAAGTTGACCTAAGCCAAATGTCAAGCCATGATTGATGTAACATGACACATTAACCCTTTGATGAAGTTTGGAACCAAGGAAGAGAGATTTGGTCATAGAATCATCCAACTTGACCAAGTTCGTCCATTTTGGTCTTTCTATGTTTCGACTAGATTCAAAGTTGACCTAAGCCAAATGTCAAGCCATGATTGATGTAACATGACACATTAAACCCTTTGATGAAGTTTGGAACCAAGGAAGAGAGATTTGGTCCAAGAATCATCCAACTTGACCAAGTTTGTCCATTTTGGTCTTTCTATGTTTCGACTAGATTCAAAGTTGACCTAAGCCAAATGTCAAGCCATGATTGATGTAATATGACACATTAAACCCTTTGATGAAGTTTGGAACCAAGGAAGAGAGATTTGGTCATAGAATTATCCAACTTGACCAAGTTCGTCCATATTGGTCTTTCTATGTTTCGACTAGATTCAAAGTTGACCTAAGCCAAATGTCAAGCCATGATTGATGTAACATGACACATTAAACCTTTGATGAAGTTTGGAACCAAGGAAGAGAGATTTGGTCCAAGAATCATCCAACTTGACCAAGTTTGTCCTTTTTGGTCTTTTATGTTTCGACTAGATTCAAAGTTGACCTAAGCCAAATGTCAAGCCATGATTGATGTAACATGACACATTAAACCCTTTGATGAAGTTTGGAACCAAGGAAGAGAGATTTGGTCATAGAATTATCCAACTTGACCAAGTTCGTCCATTTTGGTCTTTCTATGTTTCGACTAGATTCAAAGTTGACCTAAGCCAAATGTCAAGCCATGATTGATGTAACATGACACATTAAACCCTTTGATGAAGTTTGGAACCAAGGAAGAGAGATTTGGTCCAAGAATCATCCAACTTGACCAAGTTCGTCCATTTTGGTCTTTCTACGTTTCGACTAGATTCAAAGTTGACCTAAGCCAAATGTCAAGCCATGATTGATGTAACATGACACATTAAACCCTTTGATGAAGTTTGGAACCAAGGAAGAGAGATTTGGTCCAAGAATCATCCAACTTGACCAAGTTGTCCATTTTGGTCTTTCTATGTTTCGACTAGATTCAAAGTTGACCTAAGCCAAATGTCAAGCCATGATTGATGTAACATGACACATTAAACCCTTTGATGAAGTTTGGAACCAAGGAAGAGAGATTTGGTCATAGAATTATCCAACTTGACCAAGTTCGTCCATTTTGGTCTTTCTATGTTTCGACTAGATTCAAAGTTGACCTAAGCCAAATGTCAAGCCATGATTGATGTAACATGACACATTAAACCCTTTGATGAAGTTTGGAACCAAGGAAGAGAGATTTGGTCCAAGAATCATCCAACTTGACCAAGTTCGTCCATTTTGGTCTTTCTACGTTTCGACTAGATTCAAAGTTGACCTAAGCCAAATGTCAAGCCATGATTGATGTAACATGACACATTAACCCTTTGATGAAGTTTGGAACCAAGGAAGAGAGATTTGGTCCAAGAATCATCCAACTTGACCAAGTTCGTCCTTTTTGGTCTTTCTATGTTTCGACTAGATTCAAAGTTGACCTAAGCCAAATGTCAAGCCATGATTGATGTAACATGACACATTAAACCCTTTGATGAAGTTTGGAACCAAGGAAGAGAGATTTGGTCATAGAATCATCCAACTTGACCAAGTTCGTCCATTTTGGTCTTTCTATGTTTCGACTAGATTCAAAGTTGACCTAAGCCAAATGTCAAGCCATGATTGATGTAACATGACACATTAAACCCTTTGATGAAGTTTGGAACAAGGAAGAGAGATTTGGTCATAGAATCATCCAACTTGACAAGTTCGTCCATTTTGGTCTTTCTATGTTTCGACAAGATTCAAAGTTGACCTAAGCCAAATGTCAAGCCATGATTTATGTAACATGACACATTAAACCCTTTGATGAAGTTTGGAACCAAGGAAGAGAGATTTGGTCATAGAATCATCCAACTTGACCAAGTTCGTCCATTTTGGTCTTTTTATGTTTCGACTAGATTCAAAGTTGACCTAAGCCAAATGTCAAGCCATGATTGATGTAACATGACACATTAAACCCTTTGATGAAGTTTGGAACAAGGAAGAGAGATTTGGTCAAGAATCATCCAACTTGACCAAGTTTGTCCATTTTGGTCTTTCTATGTTTCGACTAGATTCAAAGTTGACCTAAGCCAAATGTCAAGCCATGATTGATGTAACATGACACATTAAACCCTTTGATGAAGTTTGGAACCAAGGAAGAGAGATTTGGTCATAGAATTATCCAACTTGACCAAGTTCGTCCATTTTGGTCTTTCTATGTTTCGACTAGATTCAAAGTTGACCTAAGCCAAATGTCAAGCCATGATTGATGTAACATGACACATTAAACCCTTTGATGAAGTTTGGAACCAAGGAAGAGAGATTTGGTCCAAGAATCATCCAACTTGACCAAGTTTGTCCATTTTGGTCTTTCTATGTTTCGACTAGATTCAAAGTTGACCTAAGCCAAATGTCAAGCCATGATTGATGTAACATGACACATTAAACCCTTTGATGAAGTTTGGAACCAAGGAAGAGAGATTTGGTCATAGAATCATCCAACTTGACCAAGTTCGTCCATTTTGGTCTTTCTATGTTTCGACTAGATTCAAAGTTGACCTAAGCCAAATGTCAAGCCATGATTGATGTAACATGACACATTAAACCCTTTGATGAAGTTTGGAACCAAGGAAGAGAGATTTGGTCATAGAATCATCCAACTTGACCAAGTTCGTCCATTTTGGTCTTTCTATGTTTCGACTAGATTCAAAGTTGACCTAAGCCAAATGTCAAGCCATGATTGATGTAACATGACACATTAAACCCTTTGATGAAGTTTGGAACCAAGGAAGAGAGATTTGGTCAAGAATCATCCAACTTGACCAAGTTCGTCCATTTTGGTCTTTCTATGTTTCGACTAGATTCAAAGTTGACCTAAGCCAAATGTCAAGCCATGATTGATGTAACATGACACATTAAACCCTTTGATGAAGTTTGGAACCAAGGAAGAGAGATTTGGTCATAGAATCATCCAACTTGACCAAGTTCGTCCATTTTGGTCTTTCTATGTTTCGACTAGATTCAAAGTTGACCTAAGCCAAATGTCAAGCCATGATTGATGTAACATGACACATTAAACCCTTTGATGAAGTTTGGAACCAAGGAAGAGAGATTTGGTCCATAGAATCATCCAACTTGACCAAGTTCGTCCATTTTGGTCTTTCTATGTTTCGACTAGATTCAAAGTTGACCTAAGCCAAATGTCAAGCCATGATTGATGTAACATGACACATTAAACCCTTTGATGAAGTTTGGAACCAAGGAAGAGAGATTTGGTCAAGAATCATCCAACTTGACCAAGTTCGTCCATTTTGGTCTTTCTATGTTTCGACTAGATTCAAAGTTGACCTAAGCCAAATGTCAAGCCATGATTGATGTAACATGACACATTAAACCCTTTGATGAAGTTTGGAACCAAGGAAGAGAGATTTGGTTCAAGAATCATCCAACTTGACCAAGTTCGTCCATTTTGGTCTTTCTATGTTTCGACTAGATTCAAAGTTGACCTAAGCCAAATGTCAAGCCATGATTGATGTAACATGACACATTAAACCCTTTGATGAAGTTTGGAACCAAGGAAGAGAGATTTGGTCAAGAATCATCCAACTTGACCAAGTTCGTCCATTTTGGTCTTTCTATGTTTCGACTAGATTCAAAGTTGACCTAAGCCAAATGTCAAGCCATGATTGATGTAACATGACACATTAAACCCTTTGATGAAGTTTGGAACCAAGGAAGAGAGATTTGGTCCAAGAATCATCCAACTTGACCAAGTTCGTCCATTTTGGTCTTTCTATGTTTCGACTAGATTCAAAGTTGACCTAAGCCAAATGTCAAGCCATGATTGATGTAACATGACACATTAAACCCTTTGATGAAGTTTGGAACCAAGGAAGAGAGATTTGGTCATAGAATTATCCAACTTGACCAAGTTCGTCCATTTTGGTCTTTCTATGTTTCGACTAGATTCAAAGTTGACCTAAGCCAAATGTCAAGCCATGATTGATGTAACATGACACATTAAACCCTTTGATGAAGTTTGGAACCAAGGAAGAGAGATTTGGTCATAGAATCATCCAACTTGACCAAGTTCGTCCATTTTGGTCTTTCTATGTTTCGACTAGATTCAAAGTTGACCTAAGCCAAATGTCAAGCCATGATTGATGTAACATGACACATTAAACCCTTTGATGAAGTTTGGAACCAAGGAAGAGAGATTTGGTCATAGAATCATCCAACTTGACCAAGTTCGTCCATTTTGGTCTTTCTATGTTTCGACTAGATTCAAAGTTGACCTAAGCCAAATGTCAAGCCATGATTGATGTAACATGACACATTAAACCCTTTGATGAAGTTTGGAACCAAGGAAGAGAGATTTGGTCCAAGAATCATCCAACTTGACCAAGTTCGTCCATTTTGGTCTTTCTATGTTTCGACTAGATTCAAAGTTGACCTAAGCCAAATGTCAAGCCATGATTGATGTAACATGACACATTAAACCCTTTGATGAAGTTTGGAACCAAGGAAGAGAGATTTGGTCATAGAATCATCCAACTTGACCAAGTTCGTCCATTTTGGTCTTTCTATGTTTCGACTAGATTCAAAGTTGACCTAAGCCAAATGTCAAGCCATGATTGATGTAACATGACACATTAAACCCTTTGATGAAGTTTGGAACCAAGGAAGAGAGATTTGGTCATAGAATCATCCAACTTGACCAAGTTCGTCCATTTTGGTCTTTCTATGTTTCGACTAGATTCAAAGTTGACCTAAGCCAAATGTCAAGCCATGATTGATGTAACATGACACATTAAACCCTTTGATGAAGTTTGGAACCAAGGAAGAGAGATTTGGTCATAGAATCATCCAACTTGACCAAGTTCGTCCATTTTGGTCTTTCTATGTTTCGACTAGATTCAAAGTTGACCTAAGCCAAATGTCAAGCCATGATTGATGTAACATGACACATTAAACCCTTTGATGAAGTTTGGAACCAAGGAAGAGAGATTTGGTCCTAGAATCATCCAACTTGACCAAGTTCGTCCATTTTGGTCTTTCTATGTTTCGACTAGATTCAAAGTTGACCTAAGCCAAATGTCAAGCCATGATTGATGTAACATGACACATTAAACCCTTTGATGAAGTTTGGAACCAAGGAAGAGAGATTTGGTCATAGAATCATCCAACTTGACCAAGTTCGTCCATTTTGGTCTTTCTATGTTTCGACTAGATTCAAAGTTGACCTAAGCCAAATGTCAAGCCATGATTGATGTAACATGACACATTAAACCCTTTGATGAAGTTTGGAACCAAGGAAGAGAGATTTGGTCATAGAATCATCCAACTTGACCAAGTTCGTCCATTTTGGTCTTTCTATGTTTCGACTAGATTCAAAGTTGACCTAAGCCAAATGTCAAGCCATGATTGATGTAACATGACACATTAAACCCTTTGATGAAGTTTGGAACCAAGGAAGAGAGATTTGGTCATAGAATCATCCAACTTGACCAAGTTCGTCCATTTTGGTCTTTCTATGTTTCGACTAGATTCAAAGTTGACCTAAGCCAAATGTCAAGCCATGATTGATGTAACATGACACATTAAACCCTTTGATGAAGTTTGGAACCAAGGAAGAGAGATTTGGTCATAGAATCATCCAACTTGACCAAGTTCGTCCATTTTGGTCTTTCTATGTTTCGACTAGATTCAAAGTTGACCTAAGCCAAATGTCAAGCCATGATTGATGTAACATGACACATTAAACCCTTTGATGAAGTTTGGAACCAAGGAAGAGAGATTTGGTCATAGAATCATCCAACTTGACCAAGTTCGTCCATTTTGGTCTTTCTATGTTTCGACTAGATTCAAAGTTGACCTAAGCCAAATGTCAAGCCATGATTGATGTAACATGACACATTAAACCCTTTGATGAAGTTTGGAACCAAGGAAGAGAGATTTGGTCATAGAATCATCCAACTTGACCAAGTTCGTCCATTTTGGTCTTTCTATGTTTCGACTAGATTCAAAGTTGACCTAAGCCAAATGTCAAGCCATGATTGATGTAACATGACACATTAAACCCTTTGATGAAGTTTGGAACCAAGGAAGAGAGATTTGGTCATAGAATCATCCAACTTGACCAAGTTCGTCCATTTTGGTCTTTCTATGTTTCGACTAGATTCAAAGTTGACCTAAGCCAAATGTCAAGCCATGATTGATGTAACATGACACATTAAACCCTTTGATGAAGTTTGGAACCAAGGAAGAGAGATTTGGTCAAGAATCATCCAACTTGACCAAGTTCGTCCATTTTGGTCTTTCTATGTTTCGACTAGATTCAAAGTTGACCTAAGCCAAATGTCAAGCCATGATTGATGTAACATGACACATTAAACCCTTTGATGAAGTTTGGAACCAAGGAAGAGAGATTTGGTCAAGAATCATCCAACTTGACCAAGTTCGTCCATTTTGGTCTTTCTATGTTTCGACTAGATTCAAAGTTGACCTAAGCCAAATGTCAAGCCATGATTGATGTAACATGACACATTAAACCCTTTGATGAAGTTTGGA
The DNA here is from genome assembly GCA_022379115.2 of Bauhinia variegata. Lineage (NCBI taxonomy): Eukaryota > Viridiplantae > Streptophyta > Magnoliopsida > Fabales > Fabaceae > Bauhinia > Bauhinia variegata. The sequence continues at coordinate 51,563 of JAKRYI020000183.1, read as the reverse complement.
ACCAAGGAAGAGAGATTTGGTCCATAGAATCATCCAACTTGACCAAGTTCGTCCATTTTGGTCTTTCTATGTTTCGACTAGATTCAAAGTTGACCTAAGCCAAATGTCAAGCCATGATTGATGTAACATGACACATTAAACCCTTTGATGAAGTTTGGAACCAAGGAAGAGAGATTTGGTCATAGAATCATCCAACTTGACCAAGTTCGTCCATTTTGGTCTTTCTATGTTTCGACTAGATTCAAAGTTGACCTAAGCCAAATGTCAAGCCATGATTGATGTAACATGACACATTAAACCCTTTGATGAAGTTTGGAACCAAGGAAGAGAGATTTGGTCAAGAATCATCCAACTTGACCAAGTTCGTCCATTTTGGTCTTTCTATGTTTCGACTAGATTCAAAGTTGACCTAAGCCAAATGTCAAGCCATGATTGATGTAACATGACACATTAAACCCTTTGATGAAGTTTGGAACCAAGGAAGAGAGATTTGGTCATAGAATCATCCAACTTGACCAAGTTCGTCCATTTTGGTCTTTCTATGTTTCGACTAGATTCAAAGTTGACCTAAGCCAAATGTCAAGCCATGATTGATGTAACATGACACATTAAACCCTTTGATGAAGTTTGGAACCAAGGAAGAGAGATTTGGTCAAGAATCATCCAACTTGACCAAGTTCGTCCATTTTGGTCTTTCTATGTTTCGACTAGATTCAAAGTTGACCTAAGCCAAATGTCAAGCCATGATTGATGTAACATGACACATTAAACCCTTTGATGAAGTTTGGAACCAAGGAAGAGAGATTTGGTCATAGAATTATCCAACTTGACCAAGTTCGTCCATTTTGGTCTTTCTATGTTTCGACTAGATTCAAAGTTGACCTAAGCCAAATGTCAAGCCATGATTGATGTAACATGACACATTAAACCCTTTGATGAAGTTTGGAACCAAGGAAGAGAGATTTGGTCCAAGAATCATCCAACTTGACCAAGTTCGTCCATTTTGGTCTTTCTATGTTTCGACTAGATTCAAAGTTGACCTAAGCCAAATGTCAAGCCATGATTGATGTAACATGACACATTAAACCCTTTGATGAAGTTTGGAACCAAGGAAGAGAGATTTGGTCATAGAATCATCCAACTTGACCAAGTTCGTCCATTTTGGTCTTTCTATGTTTCGACTAGATTCAAAGTTGACCTAAGCCAAATGTCAAGCCATGATTGATGTAACATGACACATTAAACCCTTTGATGAAGTTTGGAACCAAGGAAGAGAGATTTGGTCATAGAATCATCCAACTTGACCAAGTTCGTCCATTTTGGTCTTTCTATGTTTCGACTAGATTCAAAGTTGACCTAAGCCAAATGTCAAGCCATGATTGATGTAACATGACACATTAAACCCTTTGATGAAGTTTGGAACCAAGGAAGAGAGATTTGGTCAAGAATCATCCAACTTGACCAAGTTCGTCCATTTTGGTCTTTCTATGTTTCGACTAGATTCAAAGTTGACCTAAGCCAAATGTCAAGCCATGATTGATGTAACATGACACATTAAACCCTTTGATGAAGTTTGGAACCAAGGAAGAGAGATTTGGTCATAGAATCATCCAACTTGACCAAGTTCGTCCATTTTGGTCTTTCTATGTTTCGACTAGATTCAAAGTTGACCTAAGCCAAATGTCAAGCCATGATTGATGTAACATGACACATTAAACCCTTTGATGAAGTTTGGAACCAAGGAAGAGAGATTTGGTCATAGAATCATCCAACTTGACCAAGTTCGTCCATTTTGGTCTTTCTATGTTTCGACTAGATTCAAAGTTGACCTAAGCCAAATGTCAAGCCATGATTGATGTAACATGACACATTAAACCCTTTGATGAAGTTTGGAACCAAGGAAGAGAGATTTGGTCAAGAATCATCCAACTTGACCAAGTTCGTCCATTTTGGTCTTTCTATGTTTCGACTAGATTCAAAGTTGACCTAAGCCAAATGTCAAGCCATGATTGATGTAACATGACACATTAAACCCTTTGATGAAGTTTGGAACCAAGGAAGAGAGATTTGGTCATAGAATCATCCAACTTGACCAAGTTCGTCCATTTTGGTCTTTCTATGTTTCGACTAGATTCAAAGTTGACCTAAGCCAAATGTCAAGCCATGATTGATGTAACATGACACATTAAACCCTTTGATGAAGTTTGGAACCAAGGAAGAGAGATTTGGTCATAGAATCATCCAACTTGACCAAGTTCGTCCATTTTGGTCTTTCTATGTTTCGACTAGATTCAAAGTTGACCTAAGCCAAATGTCAAGCCATGATTGATGTAACATGACACATTAAACCCTTTGATGAAGTTTGGAACCAAGGAAGAGAGATTTGGTCAAGAATCATCCAACTTGACCAAGTTCGTCCATTTTGGTCTTTCTATGTTTCGACTAGATTCAAAGTTGACCTAAGCCAAATGTCAAGCCATGATTGATGTAACATGACACATTAAACCCTTTGATGAAGTTTGGAACCAAGGAAGAGAGATTTGGTCATAGAATCATCCAACTTGACCAAGTTCGTCCATTTTGGTCTTTCTATGTTTCGACTAGATTCAAAGTTGACCTAAGCCAAATGTCAAGCCATGATTGATGTAACATGACACATTAAACCCTTTGATGAAGTTTGGAACCAAGGAAGAGAGATTTGGTCATAGAATCATCCAACTTGACCAAGTTCGTCCATTTTGGTCTTTCTATGTTTCGACTAGATTCAAAGTTGACCTAAGCCAAATGTCAAGCCATGATTGATGTAACATGACACATTAAACCCTTTGATGAAGTTTGGAACCAAGGAAGAGAGATTTGGTCATAGAATCATCCAACTTGACCAAGTTCGTCCATTTTGGTCTTTCTATGTTTCGACTAGATTCAAAGTTGACCTAAGCCAAATGTCAAGCCATGATTGATGTAACATGACACATTAAACCCTTTGATGAAGTTTGGAACCAAGGAAGAGAGATTTGGTCAAGAATCATCCAACTTGACCAAGTTCGTCCATTTTGGTCTTTCTATGTTTCGACTAGATTCAAAGTTGACCTAAGCCAAATGTCAAGCCATGATTGATGTAACATGACACATTAAACCCTTTGATGAAGTTTGGAACCAAGGAAGAGAGATTTGGTCATAGAATCATCCAACTTGACCAAGTTCGTCCATTTTGGTCTTTCTATGTTTCGACTAGATTCAAAGTTGACCTAAGCCAAATGTCAAGCCATGATTGATGTAACATGACACATTAAACCCTTTGATGAAGTTTGGAACCAAGGAAGAGAGATTTGGTCATAGAATCATCCAACTTGACCAAGTTCGTCCATTTTGGTCTTTCTATGTTTCGACTAGATTCAAAGTTGACCTAAGCCAAATGTCAAGCCATGATTGATGTAACATGACACATTAAACCCTTTGATGAAGTTTGGAACCAAGGAAGAGAGATTTGGTCATAGAATCATCCAACTTGACCAAGTTCGTCCATTTTGGTCTTTCTATGTTTCGACTAGATTCAAAGTTGACCTAAGCCAAATGTCAAGCCATGATTGATGTAACATGACACATTAAACCCTTTGATGAAGTTTGGAACCAAGGAAGAGAGATTTGGTCATAGAATCATCCAACTTGACCAAGTTCGTCCATTTTGGTCTTTCTATGTTTCGACTAGATTCAAAGTTGACCTAAGCCAAATGTCAAGCCATGATTGATGTAACATGACACATTAAACCCTTTGATGAAGTTTGGAACCAAGGAAGAGAGATTTGGTCAAGAATCATCCAACTTGACCAAGTTCGTCCATTTTGGTCTTTCTATGTTTCGACTAGATTCAAAGTTGACCTAAGCCAAATGTCAAGCCATGATTGATGTAACATGACACATTAAACCCTTTGATGAAGTTTGGAACCAAGGAAGAGAGATTTGGTCATAGAATCATCCAACTTGACCAAGTTCGTCCATTTTGGTCTTTCTATGTTTCGACTAGATTCAAAGTTGACCTAAGCCAAATGTCAAGCCATGATTGATGTAACATGACACATTAAACCCTTTGATGAAGTTTGGAACCAAGGAAGAGAGATTTGGTCAAGAATCATCCAACTTGACCAAGTTCGTCCATTTTGGTCTTTCTATGTTTCGACTAGATTCAAAGTTGACCTAAGCCAAATGTCAAGCCATGATTGATGTAACATGACACATTAAACCCTTTGATGAAGTTTGGAACCAAGGAAGAGAGATTTGGTCATAGAATCATCCAACTTGACCAAGTTCGTCCATTTTGGTCTTTCTATGTTTCGACTAGATTCAAAGTTGACCTAAGCCAAATGTCAAGCCATGATTGATGTAACATGACACATTAAACCCTTTGATGAAGTTTGGAACCAAGGAAGAGAGATTTGGTCAAGAATCATCCAACTTGACCAAGTTCGTCCATTTTGGTCTTTCTATGTTTCGACTAGATTCAAAGTTGACCTAAGCCAAATGTCAAGCCATGATTGATGTAACATGACACATTAAACCCTTTGATGAAGTTTGGAACCAAGGAAGAGAGATTTGGTCAAGAATCATCCAACTTGACCAAGTTCGTCCATTTTGGTCTTTCTATGTTTCGACTAGATTCAAAGTTGACCTAAGCCAAATGTCAAGCCATGATTGATGTAACATGACACATTAAACCCTTTGATGAAGTTTGGAACCAAGGAAGAGAGATTTGGTCAAGAATCATCCAACTTGACCAAGTTCGTCCATTTTGGTCTTTCTATGTTTCGACTAGATTCAAAGTTGACCTAAGCCAAATGTCAAGCCATGATTGATGTAACATGACACATTAAACCCTTTGATGAAGTTTGGAACCAAGGAAGAGAGATTTGGTCCAAGAATCATCCAACTTGACCAAGTTCGTCCATTTTGGTCTTTCTATGTTTCGACTAGATTCAAAGTTGACCTAAGCCAAATGTCAAGCCATGATTGATGTAACATGACACATTAAACCCTTTGATGAAGTTTGGAACCAAGGAAGAGAGATTTGGTCATAGAATCATCCAACTTGACCAAGTTCGTCCATTTTGGTCTTTCTATGTTTCGACTAGATTCAAAGTTGACCTAAGCCAAATGTCAAGCCATGATTGATGTAACATGACACATTAAACCCTTTGATGAAGTTTGGAACCAAGGAAGAGAGATTTGGTCATAGAATCATCCAACTTGACCAAGTTCGTCCATTTTGGTCTTTCTATGTTTCGACTAGATTCAAAGTTGACCTAAGCCAAATGTCAAGCCATGATTGATGTAACATGACACATTAAACCCTTTGATGAAGTTTGGAACCAAGGAAGAGAGATTTGGTCAAGAATCATCCAACTTGACCAAGTTCGTCCATTTTGGTCTTTCTATGTTTCGACTAGATTCAAAGTTGACCTAAGCCAAATGTCAAGCCATGATTGATGTAACATGACACATTAAACCCTTTGATGAAGTTTGGAACCAAGGAAGAGAGATTTGGTCCAAGAATCATCCAACTTGACCAAGTTCGTCCATTTTGGTCTTTCTATGTTTCGACTAGATTCAAAGTTGACCTAAGCCAAATGTCAAGCCATGATTGATGTAACATGACACATTAAACCCTTTGATGAAGTTTGGAACCAAGGAAGAGAGATTTGGTCATAGAATCATCCAACTTGACCAAGTTCGTCCATTTTGGTCTTTCTATGTTTCGACTAGATTCAAAGTTGACCTAAGCCAAATGTCAAGCCATGATTGATGTAACATGACACATTAAACCCTTTGATGAAGTTTGGAACCAAGGAAGAGAGATTTGGTCCAAGAATCATCCAACTTGACCAAGTTCGTCCATTTTGGTCTTTCTATGTTTCGACTAGATTCAAAGTTGACCTAAGCCAAATGTCAAGCCATGATTGATGTAACATGACACATTAAACCCTTTGATGAAGTTTGGAACCAAGGAAGAGAGATTTGGTCATAGAATCATCCAACTTGACCAAGTTCGTCCATTTTGGTCTTTCTATGTTTCGACTAGATTCAAAGTTGACCTAAGCCAAATGTCAAGCCATGATTGATGTAACATGACACATTAAACCCTTTGATGAAGTTTGGAACCAAGGAAGAGAGATTTGGTCATAGAATCATCCAACTTGACCAAGTTCGTCCATTTTGGTCTTTCTATGTTTCGACTAGATTCAAAGTTGACCTAAGCCAAATGTCAAGCCATGATTGATGTAACATGACACATTAAACCCTTTGATGAAGTTTGGAACCAAGGAAGAGAGATTTGGTCATAGAATCATCCAACTTGACCAAGTTCGTCCATTTTGGTCTTTCTATGTTTCGACTAGATTCAAAGTTGACCTAAGCCAAATGTCAAGCCATGATTGATGTAACATGACACATTAAACCCTTTGATGAAGTTTGGAACCAAGGAAGAGAGATTTGGTCCAAGAATCATCCAACTTGACCAAGTTTGTCCATTTTGGTCTTTCTATGTTTCGACTAGATTCAAAGTTGACCTAAGCCAAATGTCAAGCCATGATTGATGTAACATGACACATTAAACCCTTTGATGAAGTTTGGAACCAAGGAAGAGAGATTTGGTCATAGAATCATCCAACTTGACCAAGTTCGTCCATTTTGGTCTTTCTATGTTTCGACTAGATTCAAAGTTGACCTAAGCCAAATGTCAAGCCATGATTGATGTAACATGACACATTAAACCCTTTGATGAAGTTTGGAACCAAGGAAGAGAGATTTGGTCAAGAATCATCCAACTTGACCAAGTTCGTCCATTTTGGTCTTTCTATGTTTCGACTAGATTCAAAGTTGACCTAAGCCAAATGTCAAGCCATGATTGATGTAACATGACACATTAAACCCTTTGATGAAGTTTGGAACCAAGGAAGAGAGATTTGGTCCAAGAATCATCCAACTTGACCAAGTTCGTCCATTTTGGTCTTTCTATGTTTCGACTAGATTCAAAGTTGACCTAAGCCAAATGTCAAGCCATGATTGATGTAACATGACACATTAAACCCTTTGATGAAGTTTGGAACCAAGGAAGAGAGATTTGGTCATAGAATCATCCAACTTGACCAAGTTCGTCCATTTTGGTCTTTCTATGTTTCGACTAGATTCAAAGTTGACCTAAGCCAAATGTCAAGCCATGATTGATGTAACATGACACATTAAACCCTTTGATGAAGTTTGGAACCAAGGAAGAGAGATTTGGTCCAAGAATCATCCAACTTGACCAAGTTCGTCCATTTTGGTCTTTCTATGTTTCGACTAGATTCAAAGTTGACCTAAGCCAAATGTCAAGCCATGATTGATGTAACATGACACATTAAACCCTTTGATGAAGTTTGGAACCAAGGAAGAGAGATTTGGTCCAAGAATCATCCAACTTGACCAAGTTCGTCCATTTTGGTCTTTCTATGTTTCGACTAGATTCAAAGTTGACCTAAGCCAAATGTCAAGCCATGATTGATGTAACATGACACATTAAACCCTTTGATGAAGTTTGGAACCAAGGAAGAGAGATTTGGTCATAGAATCATCCAACTTGACCAAGTTCGTCCATTTTGGTCTTTCTATGTTTCGACTAGATTCAAAGTTGACCTAAGCCAAATGTCAAGCCATGATTGATGTAACATGACACATTAAACCCTTTGATGAAGTTTGGAACCAAGGAAGAGAGATTTGGTCATAGAATCATCCAACTTGACCAAGTTCGTCCATTTTGGTCTTTCTATGTTTCGACTAGATTCAAAGTTGACCTAAGCCAAATGTCAAGCCATGATTGATGTAACATGACACATTAAACCCTTTGATGAAGTTTGGAACCAAGGAAGAGAGATTTGGTCATAGAATCATCCAACTTGACCAAGTTCGTCCATTTTGGTCTTTCTATGTTTCGACTAGATTCAAAGTTGACCTAAGCCAAATGTCAAGCCATGATTGATGTAACATGACACATTAAACCCTTTGATGAAGTTTGGAACCAAGGAAGAGAGATTTGGTCATAGAATCATCCAACTTGACCAAGTTCGTCCATTTTGGTCTTTCTATGTTTCGACTAGATTCAAAGTTGACCTAAGCCAAATGTCAAGCCATGATTGATGTAACATGACACATTAAACCCTTTGATGAAGTTTGGAACCAAGGAAGAGAGATTTGGTCCAAGAATCATCCAACTTGACCAAGTTCGTCCATTTTGGTCTTTCTATGTTTCGACTAGATTCAAAGTTGACCTAAGCCAAATGTCAAGCCATGATTGATGTAACATGACACATTAAACCCTTTGATGAAGTTTGGAACCAAGGAAGAGAGATTTGGTCCAAGAATCATCCAACTTGACCAAGTTCGTCCATTTTGGTCTTTCTATGTTTCGACTAGATTCAAAGTTGACCTAAGCCAAATGTCAAGCCATGATTGATGTAACATGACACATTAAACCCTTTGATGAAGTTTGGAACCAAGGAAGAGAGATTTGGTCAAGAATCATCCAACTTGACCAAGTTCGTCCATTTTGGTCTTTCTATGTTTCGACTAGATTCAAAGTTGACCTAAGCCAAATGTCAAGCCATGATTGATGTAACATGACACATTAAACCCTTTGATGAAGTTTGGAACCAAGGAAGAGAGATTTGGTCAAGAATCATCCAACTTGACCAAGTTCGTCCATTTTGGTCTTTCTATGTTTCGACTAGATTCAAAGTTGACCTAAGCCAAATGTCAAGCCATGATTGATGTAACATGACACATTAAACCCTTTGATGAAGTTTGGAACCAAGGAAGAGAGATTTGGTCATAGAATCATCCAACTTGACCAAGTTCGTCCATTTTGGTCTTTCTATGTTTCGACTAGATTCAAAGTTGACCTAAGCCAAATGTCAAGCCATGATTGATGTAACATGACACATTAAACCCTTTGATGAAGTTTGGAACCAAGGAAGAGAGATTTGGTCAAGAATCATCCAACTTGACCAAGTTCGTCCATTTTGGTCTTTCTATGTTTCGACTAGATTCAAAGTTGACCTAAGCCAAATGTCAAGCCATGATTGATGTAACATGACACATTAAACCCTTTGATGAAGTTTGGAACCAAGGAAGAGAGATTTGGTCCAAGAATCATCCAACTTGACCAAGTTCGTCCATTTTGGTCTTTCTATGTTTCGACTAGATTCAAAGTTGACCTAAGCCAAATGTCAAGCCATGATTGATGTAACATGACACATTAAACCCTTTGATGAAGTTTGGAACCAAGGAAGAGAGATTTGGTCAAGAATCATCCAACTTGACCAAGTTCGTCCATTTTGGTCTTTCTATGTTTCGACTAGATTCAAAGTTGACCTAAGCCAAATGTCAAGCCATGATTGATGTAACATGACACATTAAACCCTTTGATGAAGTTTGGAACCAAGGAAGAGAGATTTGGTCATAGAATCATCCAACTTGACCAAGTTCGTCCATTTTGGTCTTTCTATGTTTCGACTAGATTCAAAGTTGACCTAAGCCAAATGTCAAGCCATGATTGATGTAACATGACACATTAAACCCTTTGATGAAGTTTGGAACCAAGGAAGAGAGATTTGGTCAAGAATCATCCAACTTGACCAAGTTCGTCCATTTTGGTCTTTCTATGTTTCGACTAGATTCAAAGTTGACCTAAGCCAAATGTCAAGCCATGATTGATGTAACATGACACATTAAACCCTTTGATGAAGTTTGGAACCAAGGAAGAGAGATTTGGTCATAGAATCATCCAACTTGACCAAGTTCGTCCATTTTGGTCTTTCTATGTTTCGACTAGATTCAAAGTTGACCTAAGCCAAATGTCAAGCCATGATTGATGTAACATGACACATTAAACCCTTTGATGAAGTTTGGAACCAAGGAAGAGAGATTTGGTCAAGAATCATCCAACTTGACCAAGTTCGTCCATTTTGGTCTTTCTATGTTTCGACTAGATTCAAAGTTGACCTAAGCCAAATGTCAAGCCATGATTGATGTAACATGACACATTAAACCCTTTGATGAAGTTTGGAACCAAGGAAGAGAGATTTGGTCCAAGAATCATCCAACTTGACCAAGTTCGTCCATTTTGGTCTTTCTATGTTTCGACTAGATTCAAAGTTGACCTAAGCCAAATGTCAAGCCATGATTGATGTAACATGACACATTAAACCCTTTGATGAAGTTTGGAACCAAGGAAGAGAGATTTGGTCAAGAATCATCCAACTTGACCAAGTTCGTCCATTTTGGTCTTTCTATGTTTCGACTAGATTCAAAGTTGACCTAAGCCAAATGTCAAGCCATGATTGATGTAACATGACACATTAAACCCTTTGATGAAGTTTGGAACCAAGGAAGAGAGATTTGGTCCAAGAATCATCCAACTTGACCAAGTTCGTCCATTTTGGTCTTTCTATGTTTCGACTAGATTCAAAGTTGACCTAAGCCAAATGTCAAGCCATGATTGATGTAACATGACACATTAAACCCTTTGATGAAGTTTGGAACCAAGGAAGAGAGATTTGGTCAAGAATCATCCAACTTGACCAAGTTCGTCCATTTTGGTCTTTCTATGTTTCGACTAGATTCAAAGTTGACCTAAGCCAAATGTCAAGCCATGATTGATGTAACATGACACATTAAACCCTTTGATGAAGTTTGGAACCAAGGAAGAGAGATTTGGTCAAGAATCATCCAACTTGACCAAGTTCGTCCATTTTGGTCTTTCTATGTTTCGACTAGATTCAAAGTTGACCTAAGCCAAATGTCAAGCCATGATTGATGTAACATGACACATTAAACCCTTTGATGAAGTTTGGAACCAAGGAAGAGAGATTTGGTCCAAGAATCATCCAACTTGACCAAGTTCGTCCATTTTGGTCTTTCTATGTTTCGACTAGATTCAAAGTTGACCTAAGCCAAATGTCAAGCCATGATTGATGTAACATGACACATTAAACCCTTTGATGAAGTTTGGAACCAAGGAAGAGAGATTTGGTCCAAGAATCATCCAACTTGACCAAGTTCGTCCATTTTGGTCTTTCTATGTTTCGACTAGATTCAAAGTTGACCTAAGCCAAATGTCAAGCCATGATTGATGTAACATGACACATTAAACCCTTTGATGAAGTTTGGAACCAAGGAAGAGAGATTTGGTCAAGAATCATCCAACTTGACCAAGTTCGTCCATTTTGGTCTTTCTATGTTTCGACTAGATTCAAAGTTGACCTAAGCCAAATGTCAAGCCATGATTGATGTAACATGACACATTAAACCCTTTGATGAAGTTTGGAACCAAGGAAGAGAGATTTGGTCATAGAATCATCCAACTTGACCAAGTTCGTCCATTTTGGTCTTTCTATGTTTCGACTAGATTCAAAGTTGACCTAAGCCAAATGTCAAGCCATGATTGATGTAACATGACACATTAAACCCTTTGATGAAGTTTGGAACCAAGGAAGAGAGATTTGGTCCAAGAATCATCCAACTTGACCAAGTTCGTCCATTTTGGTCTTTCTATGTTTCGACTAGATTCAAAGTTGACCTAAGCCAAATGTCAAGCCATGATTGATGTAACATGACACATTAAACCCTTTGATGAAGTTTGGAACCAAGGAAGAGAGATTTGGTCATAGAATCATCCAACTTGACCAAGTTCGTCCATTTTGGTCTTTCTATGTTTCGACTAGATTCAAAGTTGACCTAAGCCAAATGTCAAGCCATGATTGATGTAACATGACACATTAAACCCTTTGATGAAGTTTGGAACCAAGGAAGAGAGATTTGGTCAAGAATCATCCAACTTGACCAAGTTCGTCCATTTTGGTCTTTCTATGTTTCGACTAGATTCAAAGTTGACCTAAGCCAAATGTCAAGCCATGATTGATGTAACATGACACATTAAACCCTTTGATGAAGTTTGGAACCAAGGAAGAGAGATTTGGTCCAAGAATCATCCAACTTGACCAAGTTCGTCCATTTTGGTCTTTCTATGTTTCGACTAGATTCAAAGTTGACCTAAGCCAAATGTCAAGCCATGATTGATGTAACATGACACATTAAACCCTTTGATGAAGTTTGGAACCAAGGAAGAGAGATTTGGTCAAGAATCATCCAACTTGACCAAGTTCGTCCATTTTGGTCTTTCTATGTTTCGACTAGATTCAAAGTTGACCTAAGCCAAATGTCAAGCCATGATTGATGTAACATGACACATTAAACCCTTTGATGAAGTTTGGAACCAAGGAAGAGAGATTTGGTCCAAGAATCATCCAACTTGACCAAGTTCGTCCATTTTGGTCTTTCTATGTTTCGACTAGATTCAAAGTTGACCTAAGCCAAATGTCAAGCCATGATTGATGTAACATGACACATTAAACCCTTTGATGAAGTTTGGAACCAAGGAAGAGAGATTTGGTCATAGAATCATCCAACTTGACCAAGTTCGTCCATTTTGGTCTTTCTATGTTTCGACTAGATTCAAAGTTGACCTAAGCCAAATGTCAAGCCATGATTGATGTAACATGACACATTAAACCCTTTGATGAAGTTTGGAACCAAGGAAGAGAGATTTGGTCAAGAATCATCCAACTTGACCAAGTTCGTCCATTTTGGTCTTTCTATGTTTCGACTAGATTCAAAGTTGACCTAAGCCAAATGTCAAGCCATGATTGATGTAACATGACACATTAAACCCTTTGATGAAGTTTGGAACCAAGGAAGAGAGATTTGGTCCAAGAATCATCCAACTTGACCAAGTTCGTCCATTTTGGTCTTTCTATGTTTCGACTAGATTCAAAGTTGACCTAAGCCAAATGTCAAGCCATGATTGATGTAACATGACACATTAAACCCTTTGATGAAGTTTGGAACCAAGGAAGAGAGATTTGGTCCAAGAATCATCCAACTTGACCAAGTTCGTCCATTTTGGTCTTTCTATGTTTCGACTAGATTCAAAGTTGACCTAAGCCAAATGTCAAGCCATGATTGATGTAACATGACACATTAAACCCTTTGATGAAGTTTGGAACCAAGGAAGAGAGATTTGGTCCAAGAATCATCCAACTTGACCAAGTTTGTCCATTTTGGTCTTTCTATGTTTCGACTAGATTCAAAGTTGACCTAAGCCAAATGTCAAGCCATGATTGATGTAACATGACACATTAAACCCTTTGATGAAGTTTGGAACCAAGGAAGAGAGATTTGGTCAAGAATCATCCAACTTGACCAAGTTCGTCCATTTTGGTCTTTCTATGTTTCGACTAGATTCAAAGTTGACCTAAGCCAAATGTCAAGCCATGATTGATGTAACATGACACATTAAACCCTTTGATGAAGTTTGGAACCAAGGAAGAGAGATTTGGTCAAGAATCATCCAACTTGACCAAGTTCGTCCATTTTGGTCTTTCTATGTTTCGACTAGATTCAAAGTTGACCTAAGCCAAATGTCAAGCCATGATTGATGTAACATGACACATTAAACCCTTTGATGAAGTTTGGAACCAAGGAAGAGAGATTTGGTCCAAGAATCATCCAACTTGACCAAGTTCGTCCATTTTGGTCTTTCTATGTTTCGACTAGATTCAAAGTTGACCTAAGCCAAATGTCAAGCCATGATTGATGTAACATGACACATTAAACCCTTTGATGAAGTTTGGAACCAAGGAAGAGAGATTTGGTCCAAGAATCATCCAACTTGACCAAGTTCGTCCATTTTGGTCTTTCTATGTTTCGACTAGATTCAAAGTTGACCTAAGCCAAATGTCAAGCCATGATTGATGTAACATGACACATTAAACCCTTTGATGAAGTTTGGAACCAAGGAAGAGAGATTTGGTCCAAGAATCATCCAACTTGACCAAGTTCGTCCATTTTGGTCTTTCTATGTTTCGACTAGATTCAAAGTTGACCTAAGCCAAATGTCAAGCCATGATTGATGTAACATGACACATTAAACCCTTTGATGAAGTTTGGAACCAAGGAAGAGAGATTTGGTCAAGAATCATCCAACTTGACCAAGTTCGTCCATTTTGGTCTTTCTATGTTTCGACTAGATTCAAAGTTGACCTAAGCCAAATGTCAAGCCATGATTGATGTAACATGACACATTAAACCCTTTGATGAAGTTTGGAACCAAGGAAGAGAGATTTGGTCATAGAATCATCCAACTTGACCAAGTTCGTCCATTTTGGTCTTTCTATGTTTCGACTAGATTCAAAGTTGACCTAAGCCAAATGTCAAGCCATGATTGATGTAACATGACACATTAAACCCTTTGATGAAGTTTGGAACCAAGGAAGAGAGATTTGGTCAAGAATCATCCAACTTGACCAAGTTCGTCCATTTTGGTCTTTCTATGTTTCGACTAGATTCAAAGTTGACCTAAGCCAAATGTCAAGCCATGATTGATGTAACATGACACATTAAACCCTTTGATGAAGTTTGGAACCAAGGAAGAGAGATTTGGTCCAAGAATCATCCAACTTGACCAAGTTCGTCCATTTTGGTCTTTCTATGTTTCGACTAGATTCAAAGTTGACCTAAGCCAAATGTCAAGCCATGATTGATGTAACATGACACATTAAACCCTTTGATGAAGTTTGGAACCAAGGAAGAGAGATTTGGTCAAGAATCATCCAACTTGACCAAGTTCGTCCATTTTGGTCTTTCTATGTTTCGACTAGATTCAAAGTTGACCTAAGCCAAATGTCAAGCCATGATTGATGTAACATGACACATTAAACCCTTTGATGAAGTTTGGAACCAAGGAAGAGAGATTTGGTCCAAGAATCATCCAACTTGACCAAGTTCGTCCATTTTGGTCTTTCTATGTTTCGACTAGATTCAAAGTTGACCTAAGCCAAATGTCAAGCCATGATTGATGTAACATGACACATTAAACCCTTTGATGAAGTTTGGAACCAAGGAAGAGAGATTTGGTCATAGAATCATCCAACTTGACCAAGTTCGTCCATTTTGGTCTTTCTATGTTTCGACTAGATTCAAAGTTGACCTAAGCCAAATGTCAAGCCATGATTGATGTAACATGACACATTAAACCCTTTGATGAAGTTTGGAACCAAGGAAGAGAGATTTGGTCATAGAATCATCCAACTTGACCAAGTTCGTCCATTTTGGTCTTTCTATGTTTCGACTAGATTCAAAGTTGACCTAAGCCAAATGTCAAGCCATGATTGATGTAACATGACACATTAAACCCTTTGATGAAGTTTGGAACCAAGGAAGAGAGATTTGGTCAAGAATCATCCAACTTGACCAAGTTCGTCCATTTTGGTCTTTCTATGTTTCGACTAGATTCAAAGTTGACCTAAGCCAAATGTCAAGCCATGATTGATGTAACATGACACATTAAACCCTTTGATGAAGTTTGGAACCAAGGAAGAGAGATTTGGTCAAGAATCATCCAACTTGACCAAGTTCGTCCATTTTGGTCTTTCTATGTTTCGACTAGATTCAAAGTTGACCTAAGCCAAATGTCAAGCCATGATTGATGTAACATGACACATTAAACCCTTTGATGAAGTTTGGAACCAAGGAAGAGAGATTTGGTCAAGAATCATCCAACTTGACCAAGTTCGTCCATTTTGGTCTTTCTATGTTTCGACTAGATTCAAAGTTGACCTAAGCCAAATGTCAAGCCATGATTGATGTAACATGACACATTAAACCCTTTGATGAAGTTTGGAACCAAGGAAGAGAGATTTGGTCATAGAATCATCCAACTTGACCAAGTTCGTCCATTTTGGTCTTTCTATGTTTCGACTAGATTCAAAGTTGACCTAAGCCAAATGTCAAGCCATGATTGATGTAACATGACACATTAAACCCTTTGATGAAGTTTGGAACCAAGGAAGAGAGATTTGGTCCAAGAATCATCCAACTTGACCAAGTTTGTCCATTTTGGTCTTTCTATGTTTCGACTAGATTCAAAGTTGACCTAAGCCAAATGTCAAGCCATGATTGATGTAACATGACACATTAAACCCTTTGATGAAGTTTGGAACCAAGGAAGAGAGATTTGGTCATAGAATCATCCAACTTGACCAAGTTCGTCCATTTTGGTCTTTCTATGTTTCGACTAGATTCAAAGTTGACCTAAGCCAAATGTCAAGCCATGATTGATGTAACATGACACATTAAACCCTTTGATGAAGTTTGGAACCAAGGAAGAGAGATTTGGTCATAGAATCATCCAACTTGACCAAGTTCGTCCATTTTGGTCTTTCTATGTTTCGACTAGATTCAAAGTTGACCTAAGCCAAATGTCAAGCCATGATTGATGTAACATGACACATTAAACCCTTTGATGAAGTTTGGAACCAAGGAAGAGAGATTTGGTCCAAGAATCATCCAACTTGACCAAGTTGTCCATTTTGGTCTTTCTATGTTTCGACTAGATTCAAAGTTGACCTAAGCCAAATGTCAAGCCATGATTGATGTAACATGACACATTAAACCCTTTGATGAAGTTTGGAACCAAGGAAGAGAGATTTGGTCCAAGAATCATCCAACTTGACCAAGTTTGTCCATTTTGGTCTTTCTATGTTTCGACTAGATTCAAAGTTGACCTAAGCCAAATGTCAAGCCATGATTGATGTAACATGACACATTAAACCCTTTGATGAAGTTTGGAACCAAGGAAGAGAGATTTGGTCCAAGAATCATCCAACTTGACCAAGTTCGTCCATTTTGGTCTTTCTATGTTTCGACTAGATTCAAAGTTGACCTAAGCCAAATGTCAAGCCATGATTGATGTAACATGACACATTAAACCCTTTGATGAAGTTTGGAACCAAGGAAGAGAGATTTGGTCATAGAATCATCCAACTTGACCAAGTTCGTCCATTTTGGTCTTTCTATGTTTCGACTAGATTCAAAGTTGACCTAAGCCAAATGTCAAGCCATGATTGATGTAACATGACACATTAAACCCTTTGATGAAGTTTGGAACCAAGGAAGAGAGATTTGGTCATAGAATCATCCAACTTGACCAAGTTCGTCCATTTTGGTCTTTCTATGTTTCGACTAGATTCAAAGTTGACCTAAGCCAAATGTCAAGCCATGATTGATGTAACATGACACATTAAACCCTTTGATGAAGTTTGGAACCAAGGAAGAGAGATTTGGTCCAAGAATCATCCAACTTGACCAAGTTCGTCCATTTTGGTCTTTCTATGTTTCGACTAGATTCAAAGTTGACCTAAGCCAAATGTCAAGCCATGATTGATGTAACATGACACATTAAACCCTTTGATGAAGTTTGGAACCAAGGAAGAGAGATTTGGTCCAAGAATCATCCAACTTGACCAAGTTCGTCCATTTTGGTCTTTCTATGTTTCGACTAGATTCAAAGTTGACCTAAGCCAAATGTCAAGCCATGATTGATGTAACATGACACATTAAACCCTTTGATGAAGTTTGGAACCAAGGAAGAGAGATTTGGTCCAAGAATCATCCAACTTGACCAAGTTTGTCCATTTTGGTCTTTCTATGTTTCGACTAGATTCAAAGTTGACCTAAGCCAAATGTCAAGCCATGATTGATGTAACATGACACATTAAACCCTTTGATGAAGTTTGGAACCAAGGAAGAGAGATTTGGTCATAGAATCATCCAACTTGACCAAGTTCGTCCATTTTGGTCTTTCTATGTTTCGACTAGATTCAAAGTTGACCTAAGCCAAATGTCAAGCCATGATTGATGTAACATGACACATTAAACCCTTTGATGAAGTTTGGAACCAAGGAAGAGAGATTTGGTCATAGAATCATCCAACTTGACCAAGTTCGTCCATTTTGGTCTTTCTATGTTTCGACTAGATTCAAAGTTGACCTAAGCCAAATGTCAAGCCATGATTGATGTAACATGACACATTAAACCCTTTGATGAAGTTTGGAACCAAGGAAGAGAGATTTGGTCCAAGAATCATCCAACTTGACCAAGTTGTCCATTTTGGTCTTTCTATGTTTCGACTAGATTCAAAGTTGACCTAAGCCAAATGTCAAGCCATGATTGATGTAACATGACACATTAAACCCTTTGATGAAGTTTGGAACCAAGGAAGAGAGATTTGGTCCAAGAATCATCCAACTTGACCAAGTTTGTCCATTTTGGTCTTTCTATGTTTCGACTAGATTCAAAGTTGACCTAAGCCAAATGTCAAGCCATGATTGATGTAACATGACACATTAAACCCTTTGATGAAGTTTGGAACCAAGGAAGAGAGATTTGGTCCAAGAATCATCCAACTTGACCAAGTTTGTCCATTTTGGTCTTTCTATGTTTCGACTAGATTCAAAGTTGACCTAAGCCAAATGTCAAGCCATGATTGATGTAACATGACACATTAAACCCTTTGATGAAGTTTGGAACCAAGGAAGAGAGATTTGGTCATAGAATCATCCAACTTGACCAAGTTCGTCCATTTTGGTCTTTCTATGTTTCGACTAGATTCAAAGTTGACCTAAGCCAAATGTCAAGCCATGATTGATGTAACATGACACATTAAACCCTTTGATGAAGTTTGGAACCAAGGAAGAGAGATTTGGTCATAGAATCATCCAACTTGACCAAGTTCGTCCATTTTGGTCTTTCTATGTTTCGACTAGATTCAAAGTTGACCTAAGCCAAATGTCAAGCCATGATTGATGTAACATGACACATTAAACCCTTTGATGAAGTTTGGAACCAAGGAAGAGAGATTTGGTCCAAGAATCATCCAACTTGACCAAGTTCGTCCATTTTGGTCTTTCTATGTTTCGACTAGATTCAAAGTTGACCTAAGCCAAATGTCAAGCCATGATTGATGTAACATGACACATTAAACCCTTTGATGAAGTTTGGAACCAAGGAAGAGAGATTTGGTCCAAGAATCATCCAACTTGACCAAGTTCGTCCATTTTGGTCTTTCTATGTTTCGACTAGATTCAAAGTTGACCTAAGCCAAATGTCAAGCCATGATTGATGTAACATGACACATTAAACCCTTTGATGAAGTTTGGAACCAAGGAAGAGAGATTTGGTCATAGAATCATCCAACTTGACCAAGTTCGTCCATTTTGGTCTTTCTATGTTTCGACTAGATTCAAAGTTGACCTAAGCCAAATGTCAAGCCATGATTGATGTAACATGACACATTAAACCCTTTGATGAAGTTTGGAACCAAGGAAGAGAGATTTGGTCATAGAATCATCCAACTTGACCAAGTTCGTCCATTTTGGTCTTTCTATGTTTCGACTAGATTCAAAGTTGACCTAAGCCAAATGTCAAGCCATGATTGATGTAACATGACACATTAAACCCTTTGATGAAGTTTGGAACCAAGGAAGAGAGATTTGGTCATAGAATCATCCAACTTGACCAAGTTCGTCCATTTTGGTCTTTCTATGTTTCGACTAGATTCAAAGTTGACCTAAGCCAAATGTCAAGCCATGATTGATGTAACATGACACATTAAACCCTTTGATGAAGTTTGGAACCAAGGAAGAGAGATTTGGTCAAGAATCATCCAACTTGACCAAGTTCGTCCATTTTGGTCTTTCTATGTTTCGACTAGATTCAAAGTTGACCTAAGCCAAATGTCAAGCCATGATTGATGTAACATGACACATTAAACCCTTTGATGAAGTTTGGAACCAAGGAAGAGAGATTTGGTCATAGAATCATCCAACTTGACCAAGTTCGTCCATTTTGGTCTTTCTATGTTTCGACTAGATTCAAAGTTGACCTAAGCCAAATGTCAAGCCATGATTGATGTAACATGACACATTAAACCCTTTGATGAAGTTTGGAACCAAGGAAGAGAGATTTGGTCAAGAATCATCCAACTTGACCAAGTTTGTCCATTTTGGTCTTTCTATGTTTCGACTAGATTCAAAGTTGACCTAAGCCAAATGTCAAGCCATGATTGATGTAACATGACACATTAAACCCTTTGATGAAGTTTGGAACCAAGGAAGAGAGATTTGGTCAAGAATCATCCAACTTGACCAAGTTCGTCCATTTTGGTCTTTCTATGTTTCGACTAGATTCAAAGTTGACCTAAGCCAAATGTCAAGCCATGATTGATGTAACATGACACATTAAACCCTTTGATGAAGTTTGGAACCAAGGAAGAGAGATTTGGTCATAGAATCATCCAACTTGACCAAGTTCGTCCATTTTGGTCTTTCTATGTTTCGACTAGATTCAAAGTTGACCTAAGCCAAATGTCAAGCCATGATTGATGTAACATGACACATTAAACCCTTTGATGAAGTTTGGAACCAAGGAAGAGAGATTTGGTCAAGAATCATCCAACTTGACCAAGTTCGTCCATTTTGGTCTTTCTATGTTTCGACTAGATTCAAAGTTGACCTAAGCCAAATGTCAAGCCATGATTGATGTAACATGACACATTAAACCCTTTGATGAAGTTTGGAACCAAGGAAGAGAGATTTGGTCATAGAATCATCCAACTTGACCAAGTTCGTCCATTTTGGTCTTTCTATGTTTCGACTAGATTCAAAGTTGACCTAAGCCAAATGTCAAGCCATGATTGATGTAACATGACACATTAAACCCTTTGATGAAGTTTGGAACCAAGGAAGAGAGATTTGGTCATAGAATCATCCAACTTGACCAAGTTCGTCCATTTTGGTCTTTCTATGTTTCGACTAGATTCAAAGTTGACCTAAGCCAAATGTCAAGCCATGATTGATGTAACATGACACATTAAACCCTTTGATGAAGTTTGGAACCAAGGAAGAGAGATTTGGTCCAAGAATCATCCAACTTGACCAAGTTCGTCCATTTTGGTCTTTCTATGTTTCGACTAGATTCAAAGTTGACCTAAGCCAAATGTCAAGCCATGATTGATGTAACATGACACATTAAACCCTTTGATGAAGTTTGGAACCAAGGAAGAGAGATTTGGTCAAGAATCATCCAACTTGACCAAGTTCGTCCATTTTGGTCTTTCTATGTTTCGACTAGATTCAAAGTTGACCTAAGCCAAATGTCAAGCCATGATTGATGTAACATGACACATTAAACCCTTTGATGAAGTTTGGAACCAAGGAAGAGAGATTTGGTCCAAGAATCATCCAACTTGACCAAGTTTGTCCATTTTGGTCTTTCTATGTTTCGACTAGATTCAAAGTTGACCTAAGCCAAATGTCAAGCCATGATTGATGTAACATGACACATTAAACCCTTTGATGAAGTTTGGAACCAAGGAAGAGAGATTTGGTCATAGAATCATCCAACTTGACCAAGTTCGTCCATTTTGGTCTTTCTATGTTTCGACTAGATTCAAAGTTGACCTAAGCCAAATGTCAAGCCATGATTGATGTAACATGACACATTAAACCCTTTGATGAAGTTTGGAACCAAGGAAGAGAGATTTGGTCATAGAATCATCCAACTTGACCAAGTTCGTCCATTTTGGTCTTTCTATGTTTCGACTAGATTCAAAGTTGACCTAAGCCAAATGTCAAGCCATGATTGATGTAACATGACACATTAAACCCTTTGATGAAGTTTGGAACCAAGGAAGAGAGATTTGGTCAAGAATCATCCAACTTGACCAAGTTCGTCCATTTTGGTCTTTCTATGTTTCGACTAGATTCAAAGTTGACCTAAGCCAAATGTCAAGCCATGATTGATGTAACATGACACATTAAACCCTTTGATGAAGTTTGGAACCAAGGAAGAGAGATTTGGTCCAAGAATCATCCAACTTGACCAAGTTCGTCCATTTTGGTCTTTCTATGTTTCGACTAGATTCAAAGTTGACCTAAGCCAAATGTCAAGCCATGATTGATGTAACATGACACATTAAACCCTTTGATGAAGTTTGGAACCAAGGAAGAGAGATTTGGTCATAGAATCATCCAACTTGACCAAGTTCGTCCATTTTGGTCTTTCTATGTTTCGACTAGATTCAAAGTTGACCTAAGCCAAATGTCAAGCCATGATTGATGTAACATGACACATTAAACCCTTTGATGAAGTTTGGAACCAAGGAAGAGAGATTTGGTCCAAGAATCATCCAACTTGACCAAGTTCGTCCATTTTGGTCTTTCTATGTTTCGACTAGATTCAAAGTTGACCTAAGCCAAATGTCAAGCCATGATTGATGTAACATGACACATTAAACCCTTTGATGAAGTTTGGAACCAAGGAAGAGAGATTTGGTCATAGAATCATCCAACTTGACCAAGTTCGTCCATTTTGGTCTTTCTATGTTTCGACTAGATTCAAAGTTGACCTAAGCCAAATGTCAAGCCATGATTGATGTAACATGACACATTAAACCCTTTGATGAAGTTTGGAACCAAGGAAGAGAGATTTGGTCATAGAATCATCCAACTTGACCAAGTTCGTCCATTTTGGTCTTTCTATGTTTCGACTAGATTCAAAGTTGACCTAAGCCAAATGTCAAGCCATGATTGATGTAACATGACACATTAAACCCTTTGATGAAGTTTGGAACCAAGGAAGAGAGATTTGGTCAAGAATCATCCAACTTGACCAAGTTCGTCCATTTTGGTCTTTCTATGTTTCGACTAGATTCAAAGTTGACCTAAGCCAAATGTCAAGCCATGATTGATGTAACATGACACATTAAACCCTTTGATGAAGTTTGGAACCAAGGAAGAGAGATTTGGTCAAGAATCATCCAACTTGACCAAGTTCGTCCATTTTGGTCTTTCTATGTTTCGACTAGATTCAAAGTTGACCTAAGCCAAATGTCAAGCCATGATTGATGTAACATGACACATTAAACCCTTTGATGAAGTTTGGAACCAAGGAAGAGAGATTTGGTCAAGAATCATCCAACTTGACCAAGTTCGTCCATTTTGGTCTTTCTATGTTTCGACTAGATTCAAAGTTGACCTAAGCCAAATGTCAAGCCATGATTGATGTAACATGACACATTAAACCCTTTGATGAAGTTTGGAACCAAGGAAGAGAGATTTGGTCATAGAATCATCCAACTTGACCAAGTTCGTCCATTTTGGTCTTTCTATGTTTCGACTAGATTCAAAGTTGACCTAAGCCAAATGTCAAGCCATGATTGATGTAACATGACACATTAAACCCTTTGATGAAGTTTGGAACCAAGGAAGAGAGATTTGGTCCAAGAATCATCCAACTTGACCAAGTTCGTCCATTTTGGTCTTTCTATGTTTCGACTAGATTCAAAGTTGACCTAAGCCAAATGTCAAGCCATGATTGATGTAACATGACACATTAAACCCTTTGATGAAGTTTGGAACCAAGGAAGAGAGATTTGGTCATAGAATCATCCAACTTGACCAAGTTCGTCCATTTTGGTCTTTCTATGTTTCGACTAGATTCAAAGTTGACCTAAGCCAAATGTCAAGCCATGATTGATGTAACATGACACATTAAACCCTTTGATGAAGTTTGGAACCAAGGAAGAGAGATTTGGTCCAAGAATCATCCAACTTGACCAAGTTTGTCCATTTTGGTCTTTCTATGTTTCGACTAGATTCAAAGTTGACCTAAGCCAAATGTCAAGCCATGATTGATGTAACATGACACATTAAACCCTTTGATGAAGTTTGGAACCAAGGAAGAGAGATTTGGTCAAGAATCATCCAACTTGACCAAGTTCGTCCATTTTGGTCTTTCTATGTTTCGACTAGATTCAAAGTTGACCTAAGCCAAATGTCAAGCCATGATTGATGTAACATGACACATTAAACCCTTTGATGAAGTTTGGAACCAAGGAAGAGAGATTTGGTCATAGAATCATCCAACTTGACCAAGTTCGTCCATTTTGGTCTTTCTATGTTTCGACTAGATTCAAAGTTGACCTAAGCCAAATGTCAAGCCATGATTGATGTAACATGACACATTAAACCCTTTGATGAAGTTTGGAACCAAGGAAGAGAGATTTGGTCATAGAATCATCCAACTTGACCAAGTTCGTCCATTTTGGTCTTTCTATGTTTCGACTAGATTCAAAGTTGACCTAAGCCAAATGTCAAGCCATGATTGATGTAACATGACACATTAAACCCTTTGATGAAGTTTGGAACCAAGGAAGAGAGATTTGGTCCAAGAATCATCCAACTTGACCAAGTTCGTCCATTTTGGTCTTTCTATGTTTCGACTAGATTCAAAGTTGACCTAAGCCAAATGTCAAGCCATGATTGATGTAACATGACACATTAAACCCTTTGATGAAGTTTGGAACCAAGGAAGAGAGATTTGGTCATAGAATCATCCAACTTGACCAAGTTCGTCCATTTTGGTCTTTCTATGTTTCGACTAGATTCAAAGTTGACCTAAGCCAAATGTCAAGCCATGATTGATGTAACATGACACATTAAACCCTTTGATGAAGTTTGGAACCAAGGAAGAGAGATTTGGTCCAAGAATCATCCAACTTGACCAAGTTTGTCCATTTTGGTCTTTCTATGTTTCGACTAGATTCAAAGTTGACCTAAGCCAAATGTCAAGCCATGATTGATGTAACATGACACATTAAACCCTTTGATGAAGTTTGGAACCAAGGAAGAGAGATTTGGTCAAGAATCATCCAACTTGACCAAGTTCGTCCATTTTGGTCTTTCTATGTTTCGACTAGATTCAAAGTTGACCTAAGCCAAATGTCAAGCCATGATTGATGTAACATGACACATTAAACCCTTTGATGAAGTTTGGAACCAAGGAAGAGAGATTTGGTCAAGAATCATCCAACTTGACCAAGTTCGTCCATTTTGGTCTTTCTATGTTTCGACTAGATTCAAAGTTGACCTAAGCCAAATGTCAAGCCATGATTGATGTAACATGACACATTAAACCCTTTGATGAAGTTTGGAACCAAGGAAGAGAGATTTGGTCAAGAATCATCCAACTTGACCAAGTTCGTCCATTTTGGTCTTTCTATGTTTCGACTAGATTCAAAGTTGACCTAAGCCAAATGTCAAGCCATGATTGATGTAACATGACACATTAAACCCTTTGATGAAGTTTGGAACCAAGGAAGAGAGATTTGGTCCAAGAATCATCCAACTTGACCAAGTTCGTCCATTTTGGTCTTTCTATGTTTCGACTAGATTCAAAGTTGACCTAAGCCAAATGTCAAGCCATGATTGATGTAACATGACACATTAAACCCTTTGATGAAGTTTGGAACCAAGGAAGAGAGATTTGGTCAAGAATCATCCAACTTGACCAAGTTCGTCCATTTTGGTCTTTCTATGTTTCGACTAGATTCAAAGTTGACCTAAGCCAAATGTCAAGCCATGATTGATGTAACATGACACATTAAACCCTTTGATGAAGTTTGGAACCAAGGAAGAGAGATTTGGTCCAAGAATCATCCAACTTGACCAAGTTTGTCCATTTTGGTCTTTCTATGTTTCGACTAGATTCAAAGTTGACCTAAGCCAAATGTCAAGCCATGATTGATGTAACATGACACATTAAACCCTTTGATGAAGTTTGGAACCAAGGAAGAGAGATTTGGTCAAGAATCATCCAACTTGACCAAGTTCGTCCATTTTGGTCTTTCTATGTTTCGACTAGATTCAAAGTTGACCTAAGCCAAATGTCAAGCCATGATTGATGTAACATGACACATTAAACCCTTTGATGAAGTTTGGAACCAAGGAAGAGAGATTTGGTCATAGAATCATCCAACTTGACCAAGTTCGTCCATTTTGGTCTTTCTATGTTTCGACTAGATTCAAAGTTGACCTAAGCCAAATGTCAAGCCATGATTGATGTAACATGACACATTAAACCCTTTGATGAAGTTTGGAACCAAGGAAGAGAGATTTGGTCAAGAATCATCCAACTTGACCAAGTTCGTCCATTTTGGTCTTTCTATGTTTCGACTAGATTCAAAGTTGACCTAAGCCAAATGTCAAGCCATGATTGATGTAACATGACACATTAAACCCTTTGATGAAGTTTGGAACCAAGGAAGAGAGATTTGGTCCAAGAATCATCCAACTTGACCAAGTTCGTCCATTTTGGTCTTTCTATGTTTCGACTAGATTCAAAGTTGACCTAAGCCAAATGTCAAGCCATGATTGATGTAACATGACACATTAAACCCTTTGATGAAGTTTGGAACCAAGGAAGAGAGATTTGGTCATAGAATCATCCAACTTGACCAAGTTCGTCCATTTTGGTCTTTCTATGTTTCGACTAGATTCAAAGTTGACCTAAGCCAAATGTCAAGCCATGATTGATGTAACATGACACATTAAACCCTTTGATGAAGTTTGGAACCAAGGAAGAGAGATTTGGTCAAGAATCATCCAACTTGACCAAGTTCGTCCATTTTGGTCTTTCTATGTTTCGACTAGATTCAAAGTTGACCTAAGCCAAATGTCAAGCCATGATTGATGTAACATGACACATTAAACCCTTTGATGAAGTTTGGAACCAAGGAAGAGAGATTTGGTCCAAGAATCATCCAACTTGACCAAGTTTGTCCATTTTGGTCTTTCTATGTTTCGACTAGATTCAAAGTTGACCTAAGCCAAATGTCAAGCCATGATTGATGTAACATGACACATTAAACCCTTTGATGAAGTTTGGAACCAAGGAAGAGAGATTTGGTCCAAGAATCATCCAACTTGACCAAGTTCGTCCATTTTGGTCTTTCTATGTTTCGACTAGATTCAAAGTTGACCTAAGCCAAATGTCAAGCCATGATTGATGTAACATGACACATTAAACCCTTTGATGAAGTTTGGAACCAAGGAAGAGAGATTTGGTCATAGAATCATCCAACTTGACCAAGTTCGTCCATTTTGGTCTTTCTATGTTTCGACTAGATTCAAAGTTGACCTAAGCCAAATGTCAAGCCATGATTGATGTAACATGACACATTAAACCCTTTGATGAAGTTTGGAACCAAGGAAGAGAGATTTGGTCCAAGAATCATCCAACTTGACCAAGTTCGTCCATTTTGGTCTTTCTATGTTTCGACTAGATTCAAAGTTGACCTAAGCCAAATGTCAAGCCATGATTGATGTAACATGACACATTAAACCCTTTGATGAAGTTTGGAACCAAGGAAGAGAGATTTGGTCCAAGAATCATCCAACTTGACCAAGTTTGTCCATTTTGGTCTTTCTATGTTTCGACTAGATTCAAAGTTGACCTAAGCCAAATGTCAAGCCATGATTGATGTAACATGACACATTAAACCCTTTGATGAAGTTTGGAACCAAGGAAGAGAGATTTGGTCCAAGAATCATCCAACTTGACCAAGTTCGTCCATTTTGGTCTTTCTATGTTTCGACTAGATTCAAAGTTGACCTAAGCCAAATGTCAAGCCATGATTGATGTAACATGACACATTAAACCCTTTGATGAAGTTTGGAACCAAGGAAGAGAGATTTGGTCCAAGAATCATCCAACTTGACCAAGTTCGTCCATTTTGGTCTTTCTATGTTTCGACTAGATTCAAAGTTGACCTAAGCCAAATGTCAAGCCATGATTGATGTAACATGACACATTAAACCCTTTGATGAAGTTTGGAACCAAGGAAGAGAGATTTGGTCATAGAATCATCCAACTTGACCAAGTTCGTCCATTTTGGTCTTTCTATGTTTCGACTAGATTCAAAGTTGACCTAAGCCAAATGTCAAGCCATGATTGATGTAACATGACACATTAAACCCTTTGATGAAGTTTGGAACCAAGGAAGAGAGATTTGGTCCAAGAATCATCCAACTTGACCAAGTTTGTCCATTTTGGTCTTTCTATGTTTCGACTAGATTCAAAGTTGACCTAAGCCAAATGTCAAGCCATGATTGATGTAACATGACACATTAAACCCTTTGATGAAGTTTGGAACCAAGGAAGAGAGATTTGGTCAAGAATCATCCAACTTGACCAAGTTCGTCCATTTTGGTCTTTCTATGTTTCGACTAGATTCAAAGTTGACCTAAGCCAAATGTCAAGCCATGATTGATGTAACATGACACATTAAACCCTTTGATGAAGTTTGGAACCAAGGAAGAGAGATTTGGTCCAAGAATCATCCAACTTGACCAAGTTTGTCCATTTTGGTCTTTCTATGTTTCGACTAGATTCAAAGTTGACCTAAGCCAAATGTCAAGCCATGATTGATGTAACATGACACATTAAACCCTTTGATGAAGTTTGGAACCAAGGAAGAGAGATTTGGTCAAGAATCATCCAACTTGACCAAGTTCGTCCATTTTGGTCTTTCTATGTTTCGACTAGATTCAAAGTTGACCTAAGCCAAATGTCAAGCCATGATTGATGTAACATGACACATTAAACCCTTTGATGAAGTTTGGAACCAAGGAAGAGAGATTTGGTCAAGAATCATCCAACTTGACCAAGTTCGTCCATTTTGGTCTTTCTATGTTTCGACTAGATTCAAAGTTGACCTAAGCCAAATGTCAAGCCATGATTGATGTAACATGACACATTAAACCCTTTGATGAAGTTTGGAACCAAGGAAGAGAGATTTGGTCCAAGAATCATCCAACTTGACCAAGTTCGTCCATTTTGGTCTTTCTATGTTTCGACTAGATTCAAAGTTGACCTAAGCCAAATGTCAAGCCATGATTGATGTAACATGACACATTAAACCCTTTGATGAAGTTTGGAACCAAGGAAGAGAGATTTGGTCAAGAATCATCCAACTTGACCAAGTTCGTCCATTTTGGTCTTTCTATGTTTCGACTAGATTCAAAGTTGACCTAAGCCAAATGTCAAGCCATGATTGATGTAACATGACACATTAAACCCTTTGATGAAGTTTGGAACCAAGGAAGAGAGATTTGGTCCAAGAATCATCCAACTTGACCAAGTTCGTCCATTTTGGTCTTTCTATGTTTCGACTAGATTCAAAGTTGACCTAAGCCAAATGTCAAGCCATGATTGATGTAACATGACACATTAAACCCTTTGATGAAGTTTGGAACCAAGGAAGAGAGATTTGGTCCAAGAATCATCCAACTTGACCAAGTTCGTCCATTTTGGTCTTTCTATGTTTCGACTAGATTCAAAGTTGACCTAAGCCAAATGTCAAGCCATGATTGATGTAACATGACACATTAAACCCTTTGATGAAGTTTGGAACCAAGGAAGAGAGATTTGGTCATAGAATCATCCAACTTGACCAAGTTCGTCCATTTTGGTCTTTCTATGTTTCGACTAGATTCAAAGTTGACCTAAGCCAAATGTCAAGCCATGATTGATGTAACATGACACATTAAACCCTTTGATGAAGTTTGGAACCAAGGAAGAGAGATTTGGTCAAGAATCATCCAACTTGACCAAGTTCGTCCATTTTGGTCTTTCTATGTTTCGACTAGATTCAAAGTTGACCTAAGCCAAATGTCAAGCCATGATTGATGTAACATGACACATTAAACCCTTTGATGAAGTTTGGAACCAAGGAAGAGAGATTTGGTCATAGAATCATCCAACTTGACCAAGTTCGTCCATTTTGGTCTTTCTATGTTTCGACTAGATTCAAAGTTGACCTAAGCCAAATGTCAAGCCATGATTGATGTAACATGACACATTAAACCCTTTGATGAAGTTTGGAACCAAGGAAGAGAGATTTGGTCCAAGAATCATCCAACTTGACCAAGTTTGTCCATTTTGGTCTTTCTATGTTTCGACTAGATTCAAAGTTGACCTAAGCCAAATGTCAAGCCATGATTGATGTAACATGACACATTAAACCCTTTGATGAAGTTTGGAACCAAGGAAGAGAGATTTGGTCAAGAATCATCCAACTTGACCAAGTTCGTCCATTTTGGTCTTTCTATGTTTCGACTAGATTCAAAGTTGACCTAAGCCAAATGTCAAGCCATGATTGATGTAACATGACACATTAAACCCTTTGATGAAGTTTGGAACCAAGGAAGAGAGATTTGGTCCAAGAATCATCCAACTTGACCAAGTTTGTCCATTTTGGTCTTTCTATGTTTCGACTAGATTCAAAGTTGACCTAAGCCAAATGTCAAGCCATGATTGATGTAACATGACACATTAAACCCTTTGATGAAGTTTGGAACCAAGGAAGAGAGATTTGGTCAAGAATCATCCAACTTGACCAAGTTCGTCCATTTTGGTCTTTCTATGTTTCGACTAGATTCAAAGTTGACCTAAGCCAAATGTCAAGCCATGATTGATGTAACATGACACATTAAACCCTTTGATGAAGTTTGGAACCAAGGAAGAGAGATTTGGTCATAGAATCATCCAACTTGACCAAGTTCGTCCATTTTGGTCTTTCTATGTTTCGACTAGATTCAAAGTTGACCTAAGCCAAATGTCAAGCCATGATTGATGTAACATGACACATTAAACCCTTTGATGAAGTTTGGAACCAAGGAAGAGAGATTTGGTCCAAGAATCATCCAACTTGACCAAGTTCGTCCATTTTGGTCTTTCTATGTTTCGACTAGATTCAAAGTTGACCTAAGCCAAATGTCAAGCCATGATTGATGTAACATGACACATTAAACCCTTTGATGAAGTTTGGAACCAAGGAAGAGAGATTTGGTCCAAGAATCATCCAACTTGACCAAGTTCGTCCATTTTGGTCTTTCTATGTTTCGACTAGATTCAAAGTTGACCTAAGCCAAATGTCAAGCCATGATTGATGTAACATGACACATTAAACCCTTTGATGAAGTTTGGAACCAAGGAAGAGAGATTTGGTCCAAGAATCATCCAACTTGACCAAGTTCGTCCATTTTGGTCTTTCTATGTTTCGACTAGATTCAAAGTTGACCTAAGCCAAATGTCAAGCCATGATTGATGTAACATGACACATTAAACCCTTTGATGAAGTTTGGAACCAAGGAAGAGAGATTTGGTCCAAGAATCATCCAACTTGACCAAGTTTGTCCATTTTGGTCTTTCTATGTTTCGACTAGATTCAAAGTTGACCTAAGCCAAATGTCAAGCCATGATTGATGTAACATGACACATTAAACCCTTTGATGAAGTTTGGAACCAAGGAAGAGAGATTTGGTCCAAGAATCATCCAACTTGACCAAGTTCGTCCATTTTGGTCTTTCTATGTTTCGACTAGATTCAAAGTTGACCTAAGCCAAATGTCAAGCCATGATTGATGTAACATGACACATTAAACCCTTTGATGAAGTTTGGAACCAAGGAAGAGAGATTTGGTCCAAGAATCATCCAACTTGACCAAGTTCGTCCATTTTGGTCTTTCTATGTTTCGACTAGATTCAAAGTTGACCTAAGCCAAATGTCAAGCCATGATTGATGTAACATGACACATTAAACCCTTTGATGAAGTTTGGAACCAAGGAAGAGAGATTTGGTCCAAGAATCATCCAACTTGACCAAGTTCGTCCATTTTGGTCTTTCTATGTTTCGACTAGATTCAAAGTTGACCTAAGCCAAATGTCAAGCCATGATTGATGTAACATGACACATTAAACCCTTTGATGAAGTTTGGAACCAAGGAAGAGAGATTTGGTCAAGAATCATCCAACTTGACCAAGTTCGTCCATTTTGGTCTTTCTATGTTTCGACTAGATTCAAAGTTGACCTAAGCCAAATGTCAAGCCATGATTGATGTAACATGACACATTAAACCCTTTGATGAAGTTTGGAACCAAGGAAGAGAGATTTGGTCAAGAATCATCCAACTTGACCAAGTTCGTCCATTTTGGTCTTTCTATGTTTCGACTAGATTCAAAGTTGACCTAAGCCAAATGTCAAGCCATGATTGATGTAACATGACACATTAAACCCTTTGATGAAGTTTGGAACCAAGGAAGAGAGATTTGGTCAAGAATCATCCAACTTGACCAAGTTCGTCCATTTTGGTCTTTCTATGTTTCGACTAGATTCAAAGTTGACCTAAGCCAAATGTCAAGCCATGATTGATGTAACATGACACATTAAACCCTTTGATGAAGTTTGGAACCAAGGAAGAGAGATTTGGTCCAAGAATCATCCAACTTGACCAAGTTTGTCCATTTTGGTCTTTCTATGTTTCGACTAGATTCAAAGTTGACCTAAGCCAAATGTCAAGCCATGATTGATGTAACATGACACATTAAACCCTTTGATGAAGTTTGGAACCAAGGAAGAGAGATTTGGTCCAAGAATCATCCAACTTGACCAAGTTCGTCCATTTTGGTCTTTCTATGTTTCGACTAGATTCAAAGTTGACCTAAGCCAAATGTCAAGCCATGATTGATGTAACATGACACATTAAACCCTTTGATGAAGTTTGGAACCAAGGAAGAGAGATTTGGTCAAGAATCATCCAACTTGACCAAGTTCGTCCATTTTGGTCTTTCTATGTTTCGACTAGATTCAAAGTTGACCTAAGCCAAATGTCAAGCCATGATTGATGTAACATGACACATTAAACCCTTTGATGAAGTTTGGAACCAAGGAAGAGAGATTTGGTCCAAGAATCATCCAACTTGACCAAGTTTGTCCATTTTGGTCTTTCTATGTTTCGACTAGATTCAAAGTTGACCTAAGCCAAATGTCAAGCCATGATTGATGTAACATGACACATTAAACCCTTTGATGAAGTTTGGAACCAAGGAAGAGAGATTTGGTCCAAGAATCATCCAACTTGACCAAGTTTGTCCATTTTGGTCTTTCTATGTTTCGACTAGATTCAAAGTTGACCTAAGCCAAATGTCAAGCCATGATTGATGTAACATGACACATTAAACCCTTTGATGAAGTTTGGAACCAAGGAAGAGAGATTTGGTCCAAGAATCATCCAACTTGACCAAGTTCGTCCATTTTGGTCTTTCTATGTTTCGACTAGATTCAAAGTTGACCTAAGCCAAATGTCAAGCCATGATTGATGTAACATGACACATTAAACCCTTTGATGAAGTTTGGAACCAAGGAAGAGAGATTTGGTCCAAGAATCATCCAACTTGACCAAGTTCGTCCATTTTGGTCTTTCTATGTTTCGACTAGATTCAAAGTTGACCTAAGCCAAATGTCAAGCCATGATTGATGTAACATGACACATTAAACCCTTTGATGAAGTTTGGAACCAAGGAAGAGAGATTTGGTCATAGAATCATCCAACTTGACCAAGTTCGTCCATTTTGGTCTTTCTATGTTTCGACTAGATTCAAAGTTGACCTAAGCCAAATGTCAAGCCATGATTGATGTAACATGACACATTAAACCCTTTGATGAAGTTTGGAACCAAGGAAGAGAGATTTGGTCCAAGAATCATCCAACTTGACCAAGTTCGTCCATTTTGGTCTTTCTATGTTTCGACTAGATTCAAAGTTGACCTAAGCCAAATGTCAAGCCATGATTGATGTAACATGACACATTAAACCCTTTGATGAAGTTTGGAACCAAGGAAGAGAGATTTGGTCCAAGAATCATCCAACTTGACCAAGTTTGTCCATTTTGGTCTTTCTATGTTTCGACTAGATTCAAAGTTGACCTAAGCCAAATGTCAAGCCATGATTGATGTAACATGACACATTAAACCCTTTGATGAAGTTTGGAACCAAGGAAGAGAGATTTGGTCATAGAATCATCCAACTTGACCAAGTTCGTCCATTTTGGTCTTTCTATGTTTCGACTAGATTCAAAGTTGACCTAAGCCAAATGTCAAGCCATGATTGATGTAACATGACACATTAAACCCTTTGATGAAGTTTGGAACCAAGGAAGAGAGATTTGGTCCAAGAATCATCCAACTTGACCAAGTTTGTCCATTTTGGTCTTTCTATGTTTCGACTAGATTCAAAGTTGACCTAAGCCAAATGTCAAGCCATGATTGATGTAACATGACACATTAAACCCTTTGATGAAGTTTGGAACCAAGGAAGAGAGATTTGGTCCAAGAATCATCCAACTTGACCAAGTTTGTCCATTTTGGTCTTTCTATGTTTCGACTAGATTCAAAGTTGACCTAAGCCAAATGTCAAGCCATGATTGATGTAACATGACACATTAAACCCTTTGATGAAGTTTGGAACCAAGGAAGAGAGATTTGGTCCAAGAATCATCCAACTTGACCAAGTTCGTCCATTTTGGTCTTTCTATGTTTCGACTAGATTCAAAGTTGACCTAAGCCAAATGTCAAGCCATGATTGATGTAACATGACACATTAAACCCTTTGATGAAGTTTGGAACCAAGGAAGAGAGATTTGGTCCAAGAATCATCCAACTTGACCAAGTTTGTCCATTTTGGTCTTTCTATGTTTCGACTAGATTCAAAGTTGACCTAAGCCAAATGTCAAGCCATGATTGATGTAACATGACACATTAAACCCTTTGATGAAGTTTGGAACCAAGGAAGAGAGATTTGGTCCAAGAATCATCCAACTTGACCAAGTTCGTCCATTTTGGTCTTTCTATGTTTCGACTAGATTCAAAGTTGACCTAAGCCAAATGTCAAGCCATGATTGATGTAACATGACACATTAAACCCTTTGATGAAGTTTGGAACCAAGGAAGAGAGATTTGGTCCAAGAATCATCCAACTTGACCAAGTTCGTCCATTTTGGTCTTTCTATGTTTCGACTAGATTCAAAGTTGACCTAAGCCAAATGTCAAGCCATGATTGATGTAACATGACACATTAAACCCTTTGATGAAGTTTGGAACCAAGGAAGAGAGATTTGGTCATAGAATCATCCAACTTGACCAAGTTCGTCCATTTTGGTCTTTCTATGTTTCGACTAGATTCAAAGTTGACCTAAGCCAAATGTCAAGCCATGATTGATGTAACATGACACATTAAACCCTTTGATGAAGTTTGGAACCAAGGAAGAGAGATTTGGTCCAAGAATCATCCAACTTGACCAAGTTCGTCCATTTTGGTCTTTCTATGTTTCGACTAGATTCAAAGTTGACCTAAGCCAAATGTCAAGCCATGATTGATGTAACATGACACATTAAACCCTTTGATGAAGTTTGGAACCAAGGAAGAGAGATTTGGTCATAGAATCATCCAACTTGACCAAGTTTGTCCATTTTGGTCTTTCTATGTTTCGACTAGATTCAAAGTTGACCTAAGCCAAATGTCAAGCCATGATTGATGTAACATGACACATTAAACCCTTTGATGAAGTTTGGAACCAAGGAAGAGAGATTTGGTCCAAGAATCATCCAACTTGACCAAGTTTGTCCATTTTGGTCTTTCTATGTTTCGACTAGATTCAAAGTTGACCTAAGCCAAATGTCAAGCCATGATTGATGTAACATGACACATTAAACCCTTTGATGAAGTTTGGAACCAAGGAAGAGAGATTTGGTCCAAGAATCATCCAACTTGACCAAGTTTGTCCATTTTGGTCTTTCTATGTTTCGACTAGATTCAAAGTTGACCTAAGCCAAATGTCAAGCCATGATTGATGTAACATGACACATTAAACCCTTTGATGAAGTTTGGAACCAAGGAAGAGAGATTTGGTCATAGAATCATCCAACTTGACCAAGTTCGTCCATTTTGGTCTTTCTATGTTTCGACTAGATTCAAAGTTGACCTAAGCCAAATGTCAAGCCATGATTGATGTAACATGACACATTAAACCCTTTGATGAAGTTTGGAACCAAGGAAGAGAGATTTGGTCATAGAATCATCCAACTTGACCAAGTTCGTCCATTTTGGTCTTTCTATGTTTCGACTAGATTCAAAGTTGACCTAAGCCAAATGTCAAGCCATGATTGATGTAACATGACACATTAAACCCTTTGATGAAGTTTGGAACCAAGGAAGAGAGATTTGGTCCAAGAATCATCCAACTTGACCAAGTTTGTCCATTTTGGTCTTTCTATGTTTCGACTAGATTCAAAGTTGACCTAAGCCAAATGTCAAGCCATGATTGATGTAACATGACACATTAAACCCTTTGATGAAGTTTGGAACCAAGGAAGAGAGATTTGGTCCAAGAATCATCCAACTTGACCAAGTTTGTCCATTTTGGTCTTTCTATGTTTCGACTAGATTCAAAGTTGACCTAAGCCAAATGTCAAGCCATGATTGATGTAACATGACACATTAAACCCTTTGATGAAGTTTGGAACCAAGGAAGAGAGATTTGGTCATAGAATCATCCAACTTGACCAAGTTCGTCCATTTTGGTCTTTCTATGTTTCGACTAGATTCAAAGTTGACCTAAGCCAAATGTCAAGCCATGATTGATGTAACATGACACATTAAACCCTTTGATGAAGTTTGGAACCAAGGAAGAGAGATTTGGTCCAAGAATCATCCAACTTGACCAAGTTCGTCCATTTTGGTCTTTCTATGTTTCGACTAGATTCAAAGTTGACCTAAGCCAAATGTCAAGCCATGATTGATGTAACATGACACATTAAACCCTTTGATGAAGTTTGGAACCAAGGAAGAGAGATTTGGTCAAGAATCATCCAACTTGACCAAGTTCGTCCATTTTGGTCTTTCTATGTTTCGACTAGATTCAAAGTTGACCTAAGCCAAATGTCAAGCCATGATTGATGTAACATGACACATTAAACCCTTTGATGAAGTTTGGAACCAAGGAAGAGAGATTTGGTCCAAGAATCATCCAACTTGACCAAGTTTGTCCATTTTGGTCTTTCTATGTTTCGACTAGATTCAAAGTTGACCTAAGCCAAATGTCAAGCCATGATTGATGTAACATGACACATTAAACCCTTTGATGAAGTTTGGAACCAAGGAAGAGAGATTTGGTCCAAGAATCAT
Source organism: Bauhinia variegata (assembly GCA_022379115.2). NCBI lineage: Eukaryota > Viridiplantae > Streptophyta > Magnoliopsida > Fabales > Fabaceae > Bauhinia > Bauhinia variegata. Next base: position 14,781 of record JAKRYI020000183.1, on the reverse strand, counting down.
CCAACTTGACCAAGTTTGTCCATTTTGGTCTTTCTATGTTTCGACTAGATTCAAAGTTGACCTAAGCCAAATGTCAAGCCATGATTGATGTAACATGACACATTAAACCCTTTGATGAAGTTTGGAACCAAGGAAGAGAGATTTGGTCCAAGAATCATCCAACTTGACCAAGTTTGTCCATTTTGGTCTTTCTATGTTTCGACTAGATTCAAAGTTGACCTAAGCCAAATGTCAAGCCATGATTGATGTAACATGACACATTAAACCCTTTGATGAAGTTTGGAACCAAGGAAGAGAGATTTGGTCATAGAATCATCCAACTTGACCAAGTTTGTCCATTTTGGTCTTTCTATGTTTCGACTAGATTCAAAGTTGACCTAAGCCAAATGTCAAGCCATGATTGATGTAACATGACACATTAAACCCTTTGATGAAGTTTGGAACCAAGGAAGAGAGATTTGGTCCAAGAATCATCCAACTTGACCAAGTTCGTCCATTTTGGTCTTTCTATGTTTCGACTAGATTCAAAGTTGACCTAAGCCAAATGTCAAGCCATGATTGATGTAACATGACACATTAAACCCTTTGATGAAGTTTGGAACCAAGGAAGAGAGATTTGGTCAAGAATCATCCAACTTGACCAAGTTCGTCCATTTTGGTCTTTCTATGTTTCGACTAGATTCAAAGTTGACCTAAGCCAAATGTCAAGCCATGATTGATGTAACATGACACATTAAACCCTTTGATGAAGTTTGGAACCAAGGAAGAGAGATTTGGTCAAGAATCATCCAACTTGACCAAGTTCGTCCATTTTGGTCTTTCTATGTTTCGACTAGATTCAAAGTTGACCTAAGCCAAATGTCAAGCCATGATTGATGTAACATGACACATTAAACCCTTTGATGAAGTTTGGAACCAAGGAAGAGAGATTTGGTCCAAGAATCATCCAACTTGACCAAGTTCGTCCATTTTGGTCTTTCTATGTTTCGACTAGATTCAAAGTTGACCTAAGCCAAATGTCAAGCCATGATTGATGTAACATGACACATTAAACCCTTTGATGAAGTTTGGAACCAAGGAAGAGAGATTTGGTCAAGAATCATCCAACTTGACCAAGTTCGTCCATTTTGGTCTTTCTATGTTTCGACTAGATTCAAAGTTGACCTAAGCCAAATGTCAAGCCATGATTGATGTAACATGACACATTAAACCCTTTGATGAAGTTTGGAACCAAGGAAGAGAGATTTGGTCAAGAATCATCCAACTTGACCAAGTTCGTCCATTTTGGTCTTTCTATGTTTCGACTAGATTCAAAGTTGACCTAAGCCAAATGTCAAGCCATGATTGATGTAACATGACACATTAAACCCTTTGATGAAGTTTGGAACCAAGGAAGAGAGATTTGGTCCAAGAATCATCCAACTTGACCAAGTTTGTCCATTTTGGTCTTTCTATGTTTCGACTAGATTCAAAGTTGACCTAAGCCAAATGTCAAGCCATGATTGATGTAACATGACACATTAAACCCTTTGATGAAGTTTGGAACCAAGGAAGAGAGATTTGGTCCAAGAATCATCCAACTTGACCAAGTTCGTCCATTTTGGTCTTTCTATGTTTCGACTAGATTCAAAGTTGACCTAAGCCAAATGTCAAGCCATGATTGATGTAACATGACACATTAAACCCTTTGATGAAGTTTGGAACCAAGGAAGAGAGATTTGGTCAAGAATCATCCAACTTGACCAAGTTCGTCCATTTTGGTCTTTCTATGTTTCGACTAGATTCAAAGTTGACCTAAGCCAAATGTCAAGCCATGATTGATGTAACATGACACATTAAACCCTTTGATGAAGTTTGGAACCAAGGAAGAGAGATTTGGTCCAAGAATCATCCAACTTGACCAAGTTCGTCCATTTTGGTCTTTCTATGTTTCGACTAGATTCAAAGTTGACCTAAGCCAAATGTCAAGCCATGATTGATGTAACATGACACATTAAACCCTTTGATGAAGTTTGGAACCAAGGAAGAGAGATTTGGTCCAAGAATCATCCAACTTGACCAAGTTTGTCCATTTTGGTCTTTCTATGTTTCGACTAGATTCAAAGTTGACCTAAGCCAAATGTCAAGCCATGATTGATGTAACATGACACATTAAACCCTTTGATGAAGTTTGGAACCAAGGAAGAGAGATTTGGTCCAAGAATCATCCAACTTGACCAAGTTTGTCCATTTTGGTCTTTCTATGTTTCGACTAGATTCAAAGTTGACCTAAGCCAAATGTCAAGCCATGATTGATGTAACATGACACATTAAACCCTTTGATGAAGTTTGGAACCAAGGAAGAGAGATTTGGTCCTAGAATCATCCAACTTGACCAAGTTTGTCCATTTTGGTCTTTCTATGTTTCGACTAGATTCAAAGTTGACCTAAGCCAAATGTCAAGCCATGATTGATGTAACATGACACATTAAACCCTTTGATGAAGTTTGGAACCAAGGAAGAGAGATTTGGTCCAAGAATCATCCAACTTGACCAAGTTTGTCCATTTTGGTCTTTCTATGTTTCGACTAGATTCAAAGTTGACCTAAGCCAAATGTCAAGCCATGATTGATGTAACATGACACATTAAACCCTTTGATGAAGTTTGGAACCAAGGAAGAGAGATTTGGTCCAAGAATCATCCAACTTGACCAAGTTTGTCCATTTTGGTCTTTCTATGTTTCGACTAGATTCAAAGTTGACCTAAGCCAAATGTCAAGCCATGATTGATGTAACATGACACATTAAACCCTTTGATGAAGTTTGGAACCAAGGAAGAGAGATTTGGTCCAAGAATCATCCAACTTGACCAAGTTCGTCCATTTTGGTCTTTCTATGTTTCGACTAGATTCAAAGTTGACCTAAGCCAAATGTCAAGCCATGATTGATGTAACATGACACATTAAACCCTTTGATGAAGTTTGGAACCAAGGAAGAGAGATTTGGTCCAAGAATCATCCAACTTGACCAAGTTTGTCCATTTTGGTCTTTCTATGTTTCGACTAGATTCAAAGTTGACCTAAGCCAAATGTCAAGCCATGATTGATGTAACATGACACATTAAACCCTTTGATGAAGTTTGGAACCAAGGAAGAGAGATTTGGTCAAGAATCATCCAACTTGACCAAGTTCGTCCATTTTGGTCTTTCTATGTTTCGACTAGATTCAAAGTTGACCTAAGCCAAATGTCAAGCCATGATTGATGTAACATGACACATTAAACCCTTTGATGAAGTTTGGAACCAAGGAAGAGAGATTTGGTCCAAGAATCATCCAACTTGACCAAGTTTGTCCATTTTGGTCTTTCTATGTTTCGACTAGATTCAAAGTTGACCTAAGCCAAATGTCAAGCCATGATTGATGTAACATGACACATTAAACCCTTTGATGAAGTTTGGAACCAAGGAAGAGAGATTTGGTCCAAGAATCATCCAACTTGACCAAGTTCGTCCATTTTGGTCTTTCTATGTTTCGACTAGATTCAAAGTTGACCTAAGCCAAATGTCAAGCCATGATTGATGTAACATGACACATTAAACCCTTTGATGAAGTTTGGAACCAAGGAAGAGAGATTTGGTCCAAGAATCATCCAACTTGACCAAGTTGTCCATTTTGGTCTTTCTATGTTTCGACTAGATTCAAAGTTGACCTAAGCCAAATGTCAAGCCATGATTGATGTAACATGACACATTAAACCCTTTGATGAAGTTTGGAACCAAGGAAGAGAGATTTGGTCCAAGAATCATCCAACTTGACCAAGTTCGTCCATTTTGGTCTTTCTATGTTTCGACTAGATTCAAAGTTGACCTAAGCCAAATGTCAAGCCATGATTGATGTAACATGACACATTAAACCCTTTGATGAAGTTTGGAACCAAGGAAGAGAGATTTGGTCCAAGAATCATCCAACTTGACCAAGTTTGTCCATTTTGGTCTTTCTATGTTTCGACTAGATTCAAAGTTGACCTAAGCCAAATGTCAAGCCATGATTGATGTAACATGACACATTAAACCCTTTGATGAAGTTTGGAACCAAGGAAGAGAGATTTGGTCAAGAATCATCCAACTTGACCAAGTTCGTCCATTTTGGTCTTTCTATGTTTCGACTAGATTCAAAGTTGACCTAAGCCAAATGTCAAGCCATGATTGATGTAACATGACACATTAAACCCTTTGATGAAGTTTGGAACCAAGGAAGAGAGATTTGGTCCAAGAATCATCCAACTTGACCAAGTTTGTCCATTTTGGTCTTTCTATGTTTCGACTAGATTCAAAGTTGACCTAAGCCAAATGTCAAGCCATGATTGATGTAACATGACACATTAAACCCTTTGATGAAGTTTGGAACCAAGGAAGAGAGATTTGGTCCAAGAATCATCCAACTTGACCAAGTTCGTCCATTTTGGTCTTTCTATGTTTCGACTAGATTCAAAGTTGACCTAAGCCAAATGTCAAGCCATGATTGATGTAACATGACACATTAAACCCTTTGATGAAGTTTGGAACCAAGGAAGAGAGATTTGGTCCAAGAATCATCCAACTTGACCAAGTTTGTCCATTTTGGTCTTTCTATGTTTCGACTAGATTCAAAGTTGACCTAAGCCAAATGTCAAGCCATGATTGATGTAACATGACACATTAAACCCTTTGATGAAGTTTGGAACCAAGGAAGAGAGATTTGGTCCAAGAATCATCCAACTTGACCAAGTTTGTCCATTTTGGTCTTTCTATGTTTCGACTAGATTCAAAGTTGACCTAAGCCAAATGTCAAGCCATGATTGATGTAACATGACACATTAAACCCTTTGATGAAGTTTGGAACCAAGGAAGAGAGATTTGGTCCAAGAATCATCCAACTTGACCAAGTTCGTCCATTTTGGTCTTTCTATGTTTCGACTAGATTCAAAGTTGACCTAAGCCAAATGTCAAGCCATGATTGATGTAACATGACACATTAAACCCTTTGATGAAGTTTGGAACCAAGGAAGAGAGATTTGGTCCAAGAATCATCCAACTTGACCAAGTTCGTCCATTTTGGTCTTTCTATGTTTCGACTAGATTCAAAGTTGACCTAAGCCAAATGTCAAGCCATGATTGATGTAACATGACACATTAAACCCTTTGATGAAGTTTGGAACCAAGGAAGAGAGATTTGGTCCAAGAATCATCCAACTTGACCAAGTTCGTCCATTTTGGTCTTTCTATGTTTCGACTAGATTCAAAGTTGACCTAAGCCAAATGTCAAGCCATGATTGATGTAACATGACACATTAAACCCTTTGATGAAGTTTGGAACCAAGGAAGAGAGATTTGGTCCAAGAATCATCCAACTTGACCAAGTTTGTCCATTTTGGTCTTTCTATGTTTCGACTAGATTCAAAGTTGACCTAAGCCAAATGTCAAGCCATGATTGATGTAACATGACACATTAAACCCTTTGATGAAGTTTGGAACCAAGGAAGAGAGATTTGGTCCAAGAATCATCCAACTTGACCAAGTTTGTCCATTTTGGTCTTTCTATGTTTCGACTAGATTCAAAGTTGACCTAAGCCAAATGTCAAGCCATGATTGATGTAACATGACACATTAAACCCTTTGATGAAGTTTGGAACCAAGGAAGAGAGATTTGGTCCAAGAATCATCCAACTTGACCAAGTTTGTCCATTTTGGTCTTTCTATGTTTCGACTAGATTCAAAGTTGACCTAAGCCAAATGTCAAGCCATGATTGATGTAACATGACACATTAAACCCTTTGATGAAGTTTGGAACCAAGGAAGAGAGATTTGGTCCAAGAATCATCCAACTTGACCAAGTTTGTCCATTTTGGTCTTTCTATGTTTCGACTAGATTCAAAGTTGACCTAAGCCAAATGTCAAGCCATGATTGATGTAACATGACACATTAAACCCTTTGATGAAGTTTGGAACCAAGGAAGAGAGATTTGGTCCAAGAATCATCCAACTTGACCAAGTTTGTCCATTTTGGTCTTTCTATGTTTCGACTAGATTCAAAGTTGACCTAAGCCAAATGTCAAGCCATGATTGATGTAACATGACACATTAAACCCTTTGATGAAGTTTGGAACCAAGGAAGAGAGATTTGGTCCAAGAATCATCCAACTTGACCAAGTTTGTCCATTTTGGTCTTTCTATGTTTCGACTAGATTCAAAGTTGACCTAAGCCAAATGTCAAGCCATGATTGATGTAACATGACACATTAAACCCTTTGATGAAGTTTGGAACCAAGGAAGAGAGATTTGGTCCAAGAATCATCCAACTTGACCAAGTTTGTCCATTTTGGTCTTTCTATGTTTCGACTAGATTCAAAGTTGACCTAAGCCAAATGTCAAGCCATGATTGATGTAACATGACACATTAAACCCTTTGATGAAGTTTGGAACCAAGGAAGAGAGATTTGGTCAAGAATCATCCAACTTGACCAAGTTCGTCCATTTTGGTCTTTCTATGTTTCGACTAGATTCAAAGTTGACCTAAGCCAAATGTCAAGCCATGATTGATGTAACATGACACATTAAACCCTTTGATGAAGTTTGGAACCAAGGAAGAGAGATTTGGTCCAAGAATCATCCAACTTGACCAAGTTCGTCCATTTTGGTCTTTCTATGTTTCGACTAGATTCAAAGTTGACCTAAGCCAAATGTCAAGCCATGATTGATGTAACATGACACATTAAACCCTTTGATGAAGTTTGGAACCAAGGAAGAGAGATTTGGTCCAAGAATCATCCAACTTGACCAAGTTTGTCCATTTTGGTCTTTCTATGTTTCGACTAGATTCAAAGTTGACCTAAGCCAAATGTCAAGCCATGATTGATGTAACATGACACATTAAACCCTTTGATGAAGTTTGGAACCAAGGAAGAGAGATTTGGTCCAAGAATCATCCAACTTGACCAAGTTCGTCCATTTTGGTCTTTCTATGTTTCGACTAGATTCAAAGTTGACCTAAGCCAAATGTCAAGCCATGATTGATGTAACATGACACATTAAACCCTTTGATGAAGTTTGGAACCAAGGAAGAGAGATTTGGTCCAAGAATCATCCAACTTGACCAAGTTTGTCCATTTTGGTCTTTCTATGTTTCGACTAGATTCAAAGTTGACCTAAGCCAAATGTCAAGCCATGATTGATGTAACATGACACATTAAACCCTTTGATGAAGTTTGGAACCAAGGAAGAGAGATTTGGTCCAAGAATCATCCAACTTGACCAAGTTCGTCCATTTTGGTCTTTCTATGTTTCGACTAGATTCAAAGTTGACCTAAGCCAAATGTCAAGCCATGATTGATGTAACATGACACATTAAACCCTTTGATGAAGTTTGGAACCAAGGAAGAGAGATTTGGTCCAAGAATCATCCAACTTGACCAAGTTCGTCCATTTTGGTCTTTCTATGTTTCGACTAGATTCAAAGTTGACCTAAGCCAAATGTCAAGCCATGATTGATGTAACATGACACATTAAACCCTTTGATGAAGTTTGGAACCAAGGAAGAGAGATTTGGTCCAAGAATCATCCAACTTGACCAAGTTTGTCCATTTTGGTCTTTCTATGTTTCGACTAGATTCAAAGTTGACCTAAGCCAAATGTCAAGCCATGATTGATGTAACATGACACATTAAACCCTTTGATGAAGTTTGGAACCAAGGAAGAGAGATTTGGTCCAAGAATCATCCAACTTGACCAAGTTCGTCCATTTTGGTCTTTCTATGTTTCGACTAGATTCAAAGTTGACCTAAGCCAAATGTCAAGCCATGATTGATGTAACATGACACATTAAACCCTTTGATGAAGTTTGGAACCAAGGAAGAGAGATTTGGTCCAAGAATCATCCAACTTGACCAAGTTTGTCCATTTTGGTCTTTCTATGTTTCGACTAGATTCAAAGTTGACCTAAGCCAAATGTCAAGCCATGATTGATGTAACATGACACATTAAACCCTTTGATGAAGTTTGGAACCAAGGAAGAGAGATTTGGTCCAAGAATCATCCAACTTGACCAAGTTCGTCCATTTTGGTCTTTCTATGTTTCGACTAGATTCAAAGTTGACCTAAGCCAAATGTCAAGCCATGATTGATGTAACATGACACATTAAACCCTTTGATGAAGTTTGGAACCAAGGAAGAGAGATTTGGTCCAAGAATCATCCAACTTGACCAAGTTTGTCCATTTTGGTCTTTCTATGTTTCGACTAGATTCAAAGTTGACCTAAGCCAAATGTCAAGCCATGATTGATGTAACATGACACATTAAACCCTTTGATGAAGTTTGGAACCAAGGAAGAGAGATTTGGTCCAAGAATCATCCAACTTGACCAAGTTTGTCCATTTTGGTCTTTCTATGTTTCGACTAGATTCAAAGTTGACCTAAGCCAAATGTCAAGCCATGATTGATGTAACATGACACATTAAACCCTTTGATGAAGTTTGGAACCAAGGAAGAGAGATTTGGTCCAAGAATCATCCAACTTGACCAAGTTTGTCCATTTTGGTCTTTCTATGTTTCGACTAGATTCAAAGTTGACCTAAGCCAAATGTCAAGCCATGATTGATGTAACATGACACATTAAACCCTTTGATGAAGTTTGGAACCAAGGAAGAGAGATTTGGTCCAAGAATCATCCAACTTGACCAAGTTTGTCCATTTTGGTCTTTCTATGTTTCGACTAGATTCAAAGTTGACCTAAGCCAAATGTCAAGCCATGATTGATGTAACATGACACATTAAACCCTTTGATGAAGTTTGGAACCAAGGAAGAGAGATTTGGTCAAGAATCATCCAACTTGACCAAGTTCGTCCATTTTGGTCTTTCTATGTTTCGACTAGATTCAAAGTTGACCTAAGCCAAATGTCAAGCCATGATTGATGTAACATGACACATTAAACCCTTTGATGAAGTTTGGAACCAAGGAAGAGAGATTTGGTCAAGAATCATCCAACTTGACCAAGTTTGTCCATTTTGGTCTTTCTATGTTTCGACTAGATTCAAAGTTGACCTAAGCCAAATGTCAAGCCATGATTGATGTAACATGACACATTAAACCCTTTGATGAAGTTTGGAACCAAGGAAGAGAGATTTGGTCCAAGAATCATCCAACTTGACCAAGTTGTCCATTTTGGTCTTTCTATGTTTCGACTAGATTCAAAGTTGACCTAAGCCAAATGTCAAGCCATGATTGATGTAACATGACACATTAAACCCTTTGATGAAGTTTGGAACCAAGGAAGAGAGATTTGGTCCAAGAATCATCCAACTTGACCAAGTTTGTCCATTTTGGTCTTTCTATGTTTCGACTAGATTCAAAGTTGACCTAAGCCAAATGTCAAGCCATGATTGATGTAACATGACACATTAAACCCTTTGATGAAGTTTGGAACCAAGGAAGAGAGATTTGGTCAAGAATCATCCAACTTGACCAAGTTCGTCCATTTTGGTCTTTCTATGTTTCGACTAGATTCAAAGTTGACCTAAGCCAAATGTCAAGCCATGATTGATGTAACATGACACATTAAACCCTTTGATGAAGTTTGGAACCAAGGAAGAGAGATTTGGTCCAAGAATCATCCAACTTGACCAAGTTTGTCCATTTTGGTCTTTCTATGTTTCGACTAGATTCAAAGTTGACCTAAGCCAAATGTCAAGCCATGATTGATGTAACATGACACATTAAACCCTTTGATGAAGTTTGGAACCAAGGAAGAGAGATTTGGTCAAGAATCATCCAACTTGACCAAGTTCGTCCATTTTGGTCTTTCTATGTTTCGACTAGATTCAAAGTTGACCTAAGCCAAATGTCAAGCCATGATTGATGTAACATGACACATTAAACCCTTTGATGAAGTTTGGAACCAAGGAAGAGAGATTTGGTCCAAGAATCATCCAACTTGACCAAGTTTGTCCATTTTGGTCTTTCTATGTTTCGACTAGATTCAAAGTTGACCTAAGCCAAATGTCAAGCCATGATTGATGTAACATGACACATTAAACCCTTTGATGAAGTTTGGAACCAAGGAAGAGAGATTTGGTCCAAGAATCATCCAACTTGACCAAGTTTGTCCATTTTGGTCTTTCTATGTTTCGACTAGATTCAAAGTTGACCTAAGCCAAATGTCAAGCCATGATTGATGTAACATGACACATTAAACCCTTTGATGAAGTTTGGAACCAAGGAAGAGAGATTTGGTCAAGAATCATCCAACTTGACCAAGTTTGTCCATTTTGGTCTTTCTATGTTTCGACTAGATTCAAAGTTGACCTAAGCCAAATGTCAAGCCATGATTGATGTAACATGACACATTAAACCCTTTGATGAAGTTTGGAACCAAGGAAGAGAGATTTGGTCAAGAATCATCCAACTTGACCAAGTTTGTCCATTTTGGTCTTTCTATGTTTCGACTAGATTCAAAGTTGACCTAAGCCAAATGTCAAGCCATGATTGATGTAACATGACACATTAAACCCTTTGATGAAGTTTGGAACCAAGGAAGAGAGATTTGGTCCAAGAATCATCCAACTTGACCAAGTTCGTCCATTTTGGTCTTTCTATGTTTCGACTAGATTCAAAGTTGACCTAAGCCAAATGTCAAGCCATGATTGATGTAACATGACACATTAAACCCTTTGATGAAGTTTGGAACCAAGGAAGAGAGATTTGGTCAAGAATCATCCAACTTGACCAAGTTGTCCATTTTGGTCTTTCTATGTTTCGACTAGATTCAAAGTTGACCTAAGCCAAATGTCAAGCCATGATTGATGTAACATGACACATTAAACCCTTTGATGAAGTTTGGAACCAAGGAAGAGAGATTTGGTCCAAGAATCATCCAACTTGACCAAGTTCGTCCATTTTGGTCTTTCTATGTTTCGACTAGATTCAAAGTTGACCTAAGCCAAATGTCAAGCCATGATTGATGTAACATGACACATTAAACCCTTTGATGAAGTTTGGAACCAAGGAAGAGAGATTTGGTCCAAGAATCATCCAACTTGACCAAGTTCGTCCATTTTGGTCTTTCTATGTTTCGACTAGATTCAAAGTTGACCTAAGCCAAATGTCAAGCCATGATTGATGTAACATGACACATTAAACCCTTTGATGAAGTTTGGAACCAAGGAAGAGAGATTTGGTCATAGAATCATCCAACTTGACCAAGTTTGTCCATTTTGGTCTTTCTATGTTTCGACTAGATTCAAAGTTGACCTAAGCCAAATGTCAAGCCATGATTGATGTAACATGACACATTAAACCCTTTGATGAAGTTTGGAACCAAGGAAGAGAGATTTGGTCAAGAATCATCCAACTTGACCAAGTTTGTCCATTTTGGTCTTTCTATGTTTCGACTAGATTCAAAGTTGACCTAAGCCAAATGTCAAGCCATGATTGATGTAACATGACACATTAAACCCTTTGATGAAGTTTGGAACCAAGGAAGAGAGATTTGGTCCAAGAATCATCCAACTTGACCAAGTTTGTCCATTTTGGTCTTTCTATGTTTCGACTAGATTCAAAGTTGACCTAAGCCAAATGTCAAGCCATGATTGATGTAACATGACACATTAAACCCTTTGATGAAGTTTGGAACCAAGGAAGAGAGATTTGGTCCAAGAATCATCCAACTTGACCAAGTTCGTCCATTTTGGTCTTTCTATGTTTCGACTAGATTCAAAGTTGACCTAAGCCAAATGTCAAGCCATGATTGATGTAACATGACACATTAAACCCTTTGATGAAGTTTGGAACCAAGGAAGAGAGATTTGGTCCAAGAATCATCCAACTTGACCAAGTTCGTCCATTTTGGTCTTTCTATGTTTCGACTAGATTCAAAGTTGACCTAAGCCAAATGTCAAGCCATGATTGATGTAACATGACACATTAAACCCTTTGATGAAGTTTGGAACCAAGGAAGAGAGATTTGGTCCAAGAATCATCCAACTTGACCAAGTTTGTCCATTTTGGTCTTTCTATGTTTCGACTAGATTCAAAGTTGACCTAAGCCAAATGTCAAGCCATGATTGATGTAACATGACACATTAAACCCTTTGATGAAGTTTGGAACCAAGGAAGAGAGATTTGGTCCAAGAATCATCCAACTTGACCAAGTTTGTCCATTTTGGTCTTTCTATGTTTCGACTAGATTCAAAGTTGACCTAAGCCAAATGTCAAGCCATGATTGATGTAACATGACACATTAAACCCTTTGATGAAGTTTGGAACCAAGGAAGAGAGATTTGGTCAAGAATCATCCAACTTGACCAAGTTTGTCCATTTTGGTCTTTCTATGTTTCGACTAGATTCAAAGTTGACCTAAGCCAAATGTCAAGCCATGATTGATGTAACATGACACATTAAACCCTTTGATGAAGTTTGGAACCAAGGAAGAGAGATTTGGTCCAAGAATCATCCAACTTGACCAAGTTTGTCCATTTTGGTCTTTCTATGTTTCGACTAGATTCAAAGTTGACCTAAGCCAAATGTCAAGCCATGATTGATGTAACATGACACATTAAACCCTTTGATGAAGTTTGGAACCAAGGAAGAGAGATTTGGTCCAAGAATCATCCAACTTGACCAAGTTTGTCCATTTTGGTCTTTCTATGTTTCGACTAGATTCAAAGTTGACCTAAGCCAAATGTCAAGCCATGATTGATGTAACATGACACATTAAACCCTTTGATGAAGTTTGGAACCAAGGAAGAGAGATTTGGTCCAAGAATCATCCAACTTGACCAAGTTTGTCCATTTTGGTCTTTCTATGTTTCGACTAGATTCAAAGTTGACCTAAGCCAAATGTCAAGCCATGATTGATGTAACATGACACATTAAACCCTTTGATGAAGTTTGGAACCAAGGAAGAGAGATTTGGTCCAAGAATCATCCAACTTGACCAAGTTTGTCCATTTTGGTCTTTCTATGTTTCGACTAGATTCAAAGTTGACCTAAGCCAAATGTCAAGCCATGATTGATGTAACATGACACATTAAACCCTTTGATGAAGTTTGGAACCAAGGAAGAGAGATTTGGTCCAAGAATCATCCAACTTGACCAAGTTTGTCCATTTTGGTCTTTCTATGTTTCGACTAGATTCAAAGTTGACCTAAGCCAAATGTCAAGCCATGATTGATGTAACATGACACATTAAACCCTTTGATGAAGTTTGGAACCAAGGAAGAGAGATTTGGTCCAAGAATCATCCAACTTGACCAAGTTTGTCCATTTTGGTCTTTCTATGTTTCGACTAGATTCAAAGTTGACCTAAGCCAAATGTCAAGCCATGATTGATGTAACATGACACATTAAACCCTTTGATGAAGTTTGGAACCAAGGAAGAGAGATTTGGTCCAAGAATCATCCAACTTGACCAAGTTTGTCCATTTTGGTCTTTCTATGTTTCGACTAGATTCAAAGTTGACCTAAGCCAAATGTCAAGCCATGATTGATGTAACATGACACATTAAACCCTTTGATGAAGTTTGGAACCAAGGAAGAGAGATTTGGTCTAGAATCATCCAACTTGACCAAGTTTGTCCATTTTGGTCTTTCTATGTTTCGACTAGATTCAAAGTTGACCTAAGCCAAATGTCAAGCCATGATTGATGTAACATGACACATTAAACCCTTTGATGAAGTTTGGAACCAAGGAAGAGAGATTTGGTCCAAGAATCATCCAACTTGACCAAGTTTGTCCATTTTGGTCTTTCTATGTTTCGACTAGATTCAAAGTTGACCTAAGCCAAATGTCAAGCCATGATTGATGTAACATGACACATTAAACCTTTGATGAAGTTTGGAACCAAGGAAGAGAGATTTGGTCCAAGAATCATCCAACTTGACCAAGTTTGTCCATTTTGGTCTTTCTATGTTTCGACTAGATTCAAAGTTGACCTAAGCCAAATGTCAAGCCATGATTGATGTAACATGACACATTAAACCCTTTGATGAAGTTTGGAACCAAGGAAGAGAGATTTGGTCCAAGAATCATCCAACTTGACCAAGTTTGTCCATTTTGGTCTTTCTATGTTTCGACTAGATTCAAAGTTGACCTAAGCCAAATGTCAAGCCATGATTGATGTAACATGACACATTAAACCCTTTGATGAAGTTTGGAACCAAGGAAGAGAGATTTGGTCAAGAATCATCCAACTTGACCAAGTTCGTCCATTTTGGTCTTTCTATGTTTCGACTAGATTCAAAGTTGACCTAAGCCAAATGTCAAGCCATGATTGATGTAACATGACACATTAAACCCTTTGATGAAGTTTGGAACCAGGAAGAGAGATTTGGTCCAAGAATCATCCAACTTGACAAGTTTGTCATTTTGGTCTTTCTATGTTTCGACTAGATTCAAAGTTGACCTAAGCCAAATGTAGCCATGATTGATGTAACATGACACATTAAACCCTTTGATGAAGTTTGGAACCAAGGAAGAGAGATTTGGTCATAGAATCATCCAACTTGACCAAGTTTGTCCATTTTGGTCTTTCTATGTTTCGACTAGATTCAAAGTTGACCTAAGCCAAATGTCAAGCCATGATTGATGTACATGACACATTAAACCCTTTGATGAAGTTTGGAACAAGGAAGAGAGATTTGGTCCAAGAATCATCCAACTTGACCAAGTTTGTCATTTTGGTCTTCTATGTTTCGACTAGATTCAAAGTTGACCTAAGCCAAATGTCAAGCCTATGATTGATGTAACATGACACATTAAACCCTTTGATGA